>SJYQ01006385.1:504591-527810 GCA_006410935.1 Redunca redunca
CTTGCTCCTTGGAAGAAAAGCTATGACCAACCTAGACAGCATATTAAAAAGCAGAGACATTACTTTTCCAACAAAGGTCCATCTAGTCAGGGGTATGGTTTTTCCAGCTGCCATGTGTGGATATGAGAGTTGGACTGTGAAGAAAGCTGAGCCCTGATGAATTGATGTTTTAGAACTGTGGTGGTGGAGAAGACTCTTGAGAGCCCCTTGGACTGCAAGGAGATCCAACCAGTCCATCATAAAGGAAATCAGTCTTCAATATTCATTGGAAGAACTGATGCTGAAGCTGAAACTCCAATACTTTGGCCACCTGATGCGAAGAGCTGACTCATTGGAAAAAAACCCTGATATTGGGAAAGATTGAAGGCAAGAGGAGAAGGGGATGATGGAGGATGAGATGGTTGGATGGCATCACCAATTTGATGGACATTAGTTTGAGCAAGCTCCAGGAGTTGGTGATGGACAGAGAGGCCTGGCATGCTGTGGTCCATGGGGTTGCAAACAGTTGGACATGACTGAGCAACTGAGCTGAACTGAACTGAACTGAACTGAATCTGCCTGCCATAACAAAGCTCCACTGACAAACTAGATCTAATCATAAGGCTAGCTAATGAAAAAAAGTAAAAGATATATTCAAATTTGAAAACTAATAAATGAAGGGAAAAAATGAAGGGAAAAAAATCATTTCCCATTGCCTGTATGCACATGAATCCTAAATCGTATACAGAAAAGGAAAGTTGCTTGATACAGCAGACAAGAGTTCAGCTAGAAATACTTGATCCCAGTGGGGATGCAGGTGAAGTAGCTTCCTGAGCTGTGGCAGGGATGAGGGGAGGAGCAAGGATGGGGCTCCAAGGTATGAGCAACGGGGGTTTGGGTCTCACCTCTGGGGCTGAGGGTGTGGATGGGGAGTGGTGTCATCTGAGCTCAGTGAGGGGCTGTCAGGGGACCAGCAGTCCTGACCCTACCTTTCCTGTCCTTCTATCTGCTGCTGGAGCAATGAGCTGCCACCCAGAGGGCCTGACCATGCAGACCTGGAGGCAGTCTCGGGCACAGAGCGGGCCAGGACAGGGCCCAAATCATTTTGGAAAACAACCAGCACATTTGACAATGTTCCATCCAAAGTGTGTGTGTGTGTGTGTGTGTGTGTGTGTGTGTGTGTGTGTGCTTTATTGCCTAATTCACATCTATTTATTTAGCAAATATCTTTGGCACTAGTGGTAAAGAACCCTCGTGCCAATGCAGGAGACATAAAAGACATGGATTCAATCCCTGGGTCGAGAAGATGCCCTGGAGAAGGAAATGGCAACCCACTCCAGTATTCTTGCCTGGGAAATTCCATGGAGCCTGGCAGGCTACAGTCCCTGGGGTCACAAAGAGTAGAACACGACCAAAGCAACTTCACACTTCTGGAGCTTCTACAATCTTCCATACCATTCTAGGCAACTGGAAGTCAGTGATGGAAAAAAAGAAGCTAAGTGAGGCCTGTGGATCCCAGGAGTTACTTTCTAGTGAGGAGCAAGGCCAGATAATAAAGAGACAAAGGATGGTGATACTTGTCTGTAGACAATTCCAATAGGGAAACTGGTAACCAGGGAGACTGTATAACTTGAGGAAGGGACATTGATAACTGATATCAAGAAGGCAGGAAGAGTTAGCCTGGGAAAGTCAAGGGGGCAGAATGTTCCAGGCAGAGAGGACACGGAGTATAAAAACCTGAGAATTGGGAACCTGGGCAAGGGAAAGAGGGAAAAAGAGATGGGTGAGGGGCAAAGTGGGCAGGGAGCTGGCCCACTGCATGGACCTCTTGAATGCAGCGTGCTGACCCCAGGGGAGGGGGCGGGCCTGTGGGAAGAGGGCTGGAGGCTGAGGACACGGTGAGATGGTGTAGTGTGTGTTCTACACAGATCTCGGTGGCTGTGCAGAGTGGACGGTGGGGCAGGGTTTGGGGAGGGGACCTCATGGAGGTCTCCATGGAGCCCTGGGGTGGTTGCCACAGAGACTGAGCACAGATGGGCTGTGTTGAGCGCATCAGAGAAGAGAATGAAGAACAACTCAGAACTTCTCTAATCTCCCGGTGGGTTATCTGGCACTAAGTAAACCATAGAGATTCCCTGGTGGCTCAGACGGTAAAGCGCCTGCCCGCAATGTGGGAGACCCGGGTTCGATCCCTGGGTTGGGAAGATCCCCTGGAGAAGGAAGTGGCAACCAACTCCACTACCCTTGCCTAGAAAATTCCATGGATGGAGGAGCCTGATGGGCTACAGTCCATGGGGTCACAAAGAGTTGGACCTGAGTGAGTGACTTCACTTTCTTTCCTCTTTCTCAGTTCAGTTCAGTTCAGTTGCTCAGTCGTGTCCGACTCTTTGCGACCCCATGAATCGCAGCACACCAGGCCTCCCTGTCCATCACCAACTCCCGGAGTTCACTCAGACTCACGTCCATAGAGTCAGTGATGCCATCCAGCCATCTCATTCTCCGTCGTCCCTTTCTTCTCCTGCCTCCAATCCCTCCCAGCATCAAAGTCTTTTCCAATGAGTCAGCTCTGCGCATGAGGTGGCCAAAGTACTGGAGTTTCAGCTTTAGCATCACTCCTTCCAAAGAAATCCCAGGGTTGATCTCCTTCAGAATGGACTGGTTGGATCTCCTTGCAGTCCAAGGGACCCTCAAGAGTCTTCTCCAACACCACAGTTCAAAAGCATCAGTTCTTTGGCGCTCAGCCTTCCTCACAGTCCAACTCTCACATCCATACATGACCACAGGAAAAACCATAGCCTTGACTAGACGGACCTTAGTCAGCAAAGTAATGTCTCTGCTTTTTAATATGCTATCTAGGTTGCTCATAACCTTTCTTCCAAGGAGTAAGCGTCTTTTAATTTCATGGCTGCAGTCACCATCCTCTTTCTAAACCATAGTAAAATCTCTCCCAGAGAATCCTGGGAAAAAAAAAAATCAAGGTGCAGATGTATTTCAGCCAGTCGAAGCTTGTTTTTCTGAGGAGTCGAGTGAGGCGTAGGCAGGTTTACATGGACTCCACGTGGCTGCTGCCATCCCTGAAGGCCCTCGTAATCAGATGGTCCCACCTCTCAGGTGCTCCCTCCACAGGGGTTCCAAGGGCAGGAACAGGAAGGGCTGGAGTGAAAAGTGAAGATTCCCAGCTCTCAAGCATTTACTGCCTGATCTGAGCGGATACCAGACTGCTCACAGGGAGACCAAGATGAATCATAGGTTGATTCCCTAAGAGTGCACAGCCAGTGTAACAGGCAGACTCACAGTTCAGAAGTGCTCCTGAACGTTGCATGGTCTCTCTAACTACCTGCAGCAGGCTAAACTGCAGTGGGAGGATCCAGGAGGGCTCTCTGGAGGAAGTGTCCTTGAGCTGAATACTGAAGGATGAATAGGAGTTCTCTACAGCACTCTTCACACCGGTAGGGGCATATAGATCACTGGAGATCTTGTTACAAAAAATGATCCGGATTCATCAGGTCTTGGGTGGGACCTTGCACTGCTCCCAGGACTAGACATGGAATAGAAAAGATCTTCAGATAATTATGGAATAGGAATGAAGGAAAGATAAAGGGAGCAGGGACATTTCTGGCAAAGTTCAGCCCAGGAACACCCACAAGGGCATCAAGAGCCTGGCAGAAGTAATTTATTGGAGAGCATCAGCTATCTTTTTTTGTTCAAGAACCACGGTCCTGCTCCCAACTGTCATCTCAGAGGCTCCCATCTTCCATGGATGAACCTTGTCCTGAGGACACGGCCTGTTTCAGAGGAGCACAGTGAGCCACACACTTGTGATGATCCTTGGAGAAGACAGCTGGGGACTGCCTACTTAAACCTCCAGAGTGCCCTGGGTCAGAGGACACCCCACATCCACCCTCTTGCTCAGTCCAGATGCCAGAGGCCCCCTCCTGACTTCACCCTGTTCCTCATCCCCTAATCCAATCCATCACATAGTCCAGAGACTGTTCCTTCAAGCGCCCTCTGCTTTCTCTCAGTTTCAGATGCTGGCCTCCAGTGCAAACCACCAGTCTCCCTCGGGTCTCTGTCATTCCAGTGAGTGGCCATGCTCCTGGACCCCACTTCACCGTGCTTCTTATCTTCCCTCTCTTCCCAGCAGCCAGAGTAGACTTTTAATGCCATCATTTGAACATGGCAAGAATGAAACTCTATCTTGATATGTGAACAGTGAAGGTACAGCAAATTCCTGCCCTTGGCGCCCTGTCTCCTAGGTCTGGGTACTAGAAGCAAGCGTGGGTGTCATCCCAGCATGGCCAGACAGTTCTGGTGGGGCTCCACGGGTGCCGGCGTGACCTCGGCAATGTTAAAAAATAATAAAACGATATTCTAGTGAGAAAGGTAGACCACGGGAGTGAAACTGAAAACTAACTGCAGCCATGGACAGTTGGAGAAATACCACGGTTTTGCCAATTTAACCAATGCGAGGACATCACATTTTTCGTTAAGATGATTCAGTCTTCATAAAGGCCAAATATAATCCAGCTTCGTTTTGAGAAGTTCCCAATAAAGTGACCCGTAGGATAAACATAACATTGAGTATGCTTGGGTCATAGTTACAGCTCCTCCGATTTACTGTAGAATCAATAGAGACTGTTCTGGAAACTCGTTTTTACAAGAGAGGCCACTCTGATATGAAGCTCAAGTGACGCAATGTCCATGTGAATTGTAAACAAATGATTCATCCCCTGAATTCAGAGGACATTTGCTAGTGAAGCAAGACATTGAGTCTCAAGACATAAGGAGACAAGTAAGTCTTCTTCGGAGAAATGTCTATTTCAGTCTCCCACTCATTTTTTGATTGGGTTGTTTGTTTTTTGGTATTGAGTTTTGTGAGCTGTTTGTATATCTTGGAGATTAATTCTTGTCAGTTGCTTCATTTGCAAATATTTTCTCATTCCTAGGATCATCTTCTCATCGTGTTGATGGTTTTTTCTTTGCTGTGCAAAAGCTTTTAAGTGTAATTAGGTCCCGTTTGTTTATGTTTGTTTTTATTTTCATTACTCTAGGAAGTGGGCTACATAGCGCAGGCAGCTCAGCTCTGTGGTGACCTAGAGAAGTGGGTGGGAGAGGCCAAGAGGGAGGGGGACATCTGTTTACATATAGTTCATATGATTTATAGGGTATAGAATTCACTTTGTTGTACAGCATCATAAAGCAACTATATCATGATCAAACCCCAGTCTCCTGCACTGGTAGGAGATGGTAAAAGCAGATTCTTTACCACCTGAGCCACTAAGGAAGCCCCAAAATAGAAAATGTTAAAAAATTAAAAATATGAAATATCTTTGCCCAGAAAAGGGTTCCTAGCAAGACAACCCCCTTAGGGAGACAGGCAGTAGTAGCATCTCCCATCTGCACTCCCCCACCCCACCCCCGGGAGACTCTGATCCAGATGCTCTCCTGGGGGGCCTGGATCTTTGCATTTTTTCCACGATCCTCTCATGATTCCGATGCACAGCCAAGGTAGGGAATCACTGCAGTGGAGGGTCGACTCTAACTTCTGTCGAAGGGCGGTGTATCTCCTACTGACTTGGCCTGTGAACCCCTTTCTTCTCTCGATTCACATCCCCAGAGTTCATAATTGTTTAATATTAATACAGCAGGTGGTGTTAGTGGTAAAGAACCCATCTGCCAGTGCAGGAGACATAAGCGACATGGGTTCAAATCGTGTGTTGGGAAGATCCCCTGGAGGAGGGCATGGCAACCCACTCCAGTATTCTTGCCTGGAGAATCTCATGGCAGAGGAGCTTGGCAGGCTACAGTCCATGGGGTTACAAAGAGTTGGTTACATCTGAAGCATGCACGCAATATGTAAACTTTATTTTTAGAGCCCTTTTGGGTGAACAGCAAAATTGGCTGAAAAGTACAGGGATTTCCCATAGATGACCTGACCCTACACACTCAAACCCTCCCTATCAACATTCCCACCAGAAAGGTACATTTGTTACAGTCAGTGACCTGCGCTGACCCATTCCCATCTCCCAGAGTCCATAATTTATAACAGGGCTCACTCTCAGTGTCATACATTCTGTGCCTGCGTGCCTGGTTGGGTCTGACTCTTTGTGACACTTTTGACTGTAGCCCGCCAGGGTCTTCAGTCCATGGGATTTTTCAGGCAAGAATACTGGAGTGGGTTTCCATTTCCCTTCTCCAGAGGATCTTTCCAACCCAGGGATTGAACCCATGTCTCCTGTGTCTCTTGCATTGCAGGCAGATTCTTTACCCACTGAGTCACCGGGGGAGTCCATACATTCTGTGGTTTTGACTAATGTACACTGACATGTATCCAGCATTATAGTGTCATATAGAGTACTTAGTGTCCTAAACGCACTCCTTGGTTTGTGTTGTAAACGTACTTCTTGCTTTGCCTGTTCATTCTTCTCCCGCCCAATCCCTACTAACCACTGTCTTTTCATTTTTACCACTGTTATCTTTTCCAGAATGCCATAAGTTTGGAATCAAACACTATGTAGTCTTTGGGGATTGATTTCTTTTACTTAGCAATATGCGCTTGACCTTTGCCTGTATTTTTTCACTGCTTGATAGCTCATTTCTTTTTAGTGCTGAGTAATAGTCCATTAGGCCCACTTAGAGTATTTAACTCTCAGAGTTGTCCCCTCTGAACCGCCAGTGATTCATCAATTAGAGGTTTTCCTACTCAAGCGTTGGCTCTCTGGCTCTCCGATCTCTATTTTTGTCATCACATCTTTTCTGACTCTGACACTCCCCCTTCCCTCTTATAGGGACACTTATGATCACATTTTGAGCCACCTGAATAATTCAGGGAAATCTCCACATCTCAGTGGCCCAACTCACAAATTCCTTTTGCATTGCAATTCTCCTACCCCTGCGGCTATGCAAACAATGCCTTTGTCGATGAACTTTTCTCAAGGGAACCCATTTCCAGCATCATCTGTTTCCTGGACTAATTAAATCCATAACTTACATGTAACAATGGTTGCAAAAGATCAACTCACGTAGCACTTAACCAACATGGTTCCAAGGGAATGAATAGGTTACTGAAAGGTACTCAGAAGTTAGGGATAACAAAGAGATAACAAAGGGGAAGTGGGTATTTGTAAACTGAAGATATCTGACAAGATGATAAAATGAAGACACGCCTACGTCGCTCCATCTTGTCTGACTCTGTGCGACCCCATGGAGTGCAGCCCACCAGGCTCCTCTGTCCATGGGATTCTCCAGGTGAGAATACTGGAGTGGGTTGCTATTCCCTTCTCCCCACGCCTACATAAAGGCTGCCCATCTTTGAACAACTCTGTCAGGATTTTGCTGCCTTTGTTATTGGAAGGAACCAGCTGTCCTTTTTGTTCAAGAACCATATTGCAGGCAACCGAGAATCTCCCTGGGTGCCCTGGTTGCATTTCGCAGTGCGTCCTGAGTGCTTTGTCCCTAACTTAATACACAGTGCATGTGGGAAGCAGGATAACGAGGGGCACCCTTGCCCACCCCTGCCCCCAAAGGTGTTCATGTTCTAACCCCCATGAACTGTTGTGTTACCTGGCAAAAGACACTTTGCCGATGTGATCAAGGTCACTGATTTTTAAGAAAGGAAGTTTATCCTGGATTATCTGAGTGGTTCCCATCTAGTCTCATGAGCCTGTCAAAGCAGAGAACTTTCTGTTTTGAAAGCAGAGGAGAGATGTAGTAGATAAAGCGTCAGAGATCTTCCAAGGATAAGAATTCCTCCTAGGTTTCCTGTTTCTGAGACGATCATATAATTTTTATTCTTTCATTTGTTGATGTGTTAATGTGATGCATCATTTTGTTTGACTTTTTGGATTTGGAGACAACCTGGCATCCTTGGAATAAATTCCGCCTCATTGTGGTGTATGATCCTTTTAATGGACTTTAAAAACCGGCTTGCTAGAACTTTGTTGAAGATTTTTGCATCCAGGCCATTGGTGATACTGACCTGTAATTTTTTTGGGGGGGTGGGTTGTCTTTTTCTGGTTTTGGTGTGAGGGTGATTGTGGCCTCATAGGGTGAGTCCTGAGGCATTCCTTTCTCTTTGATTTTTTGGAATAGTTTGGGGGGATTGGTGTGAACTCTTTAAATGTTCAGCGGAGTTCACATAGAAAAATCCATCTGACCCTGGGCTTTTGTTTATTGGAAGTTTTTTAAATTGGTGATTCAACTTTATAACTGGTAGTTATTCTGTATGCATTTTCTTTTTCTTCTTGATTCAGTCTTGGGAGAATGTGCTTTTATAAGAATTTATCCATTTATATTAGGTTGGCCATTTTGTTGACGTATAATTGTTCTTTGTGGACTCGCATGACCCTCTGTATTTCTATGGTGTTGGTTGTAACCTCTCTTTCATTTCTTATTTATTTAGGTGCTCTCTCTTCTTGATGAGTCTGACTAAAGGTGTATCCATTTTGCTTATCTTTTCAAAGAAATAGCTCTTAACTTCATTAACCTTTTCTCTTTTTTGGTCTTAGTTTCATTTATTTCTGCCCTGATTTTATGAGTTCTTTCCTTCTACTGTGTTCGGATATTGTTTACTCTTTTGCTTGTTCCTTCTAATCTGAATGATACTTTTGCCTGGTACATTATACTTGGCTATAGATTTTTTTCCTTCTTATCACTTTGAACATATGGTGCCACTCTCTTTTTGCCTGTAAAGTTTCTGCTGAAAAGTCAGCTATTGGACTTATGAGAGTTTTCTAGTTTGCAATTAGTTGCTTTTCTCTTGATGTTTTTTAAGATCCTCTAAGTTTTGCCATTTTAATTATGATGTGTTTGGGTGCAGACCTCTTTGGGTGAAGGGGCTTCCCAGGTGGTGCTAGCAGTAAAGAACCTGCCTCCCATGGCAGAGGATGTAAGAGACACTGGTTTGATCTCTGGTTCAGGAAGATCCTCTGGAGAAGGAAATGGCCACCCACTCAGGTGTTCTTGCCTGGAAAATCCCGTGGACAGAGGAGCCTGGAGGGCTACAGCCCATGGGGTCACACGGCAGAAGTGACTTAGCACTCTTTGGGTTCACCCTGTTTGGGACTCTCTTTTCTTCCCATACCGGGATATCTGTTTCCTCTCCCAGGTTAAGGAAGTTTTCAGTTATTATGTCTTCAAATAACTTCCCTGTACACCTTTCTCTTCTCTTTTTAGAACCTTATAATGAAATGTTAGCAGGCTTGATGTTGTCCCAGAGATATCTTAAACTATCCTCATTTCTAAAAATTGCTTTTTCCCTTTATTCTGTTCAGCTTGAGAGATTCTCACTATTTTGTCTTCTGGTTTGTGGATTCAGTCCTGTGTCCTCTCATCTACTGCTGAGTCCTTCCAGTGTATTTTTTATTTTTGTATCTTTTACTCTATTTTTATTGCATTCTTCAGGTCTGCTTGGTTCTTATTTTCTCCTCCCTTGTTACTCTTTTGACTGCCTTCATCTATTCTTCTTCCAAGTTCCTTGAGCATCTCTATGATCATTACCTTGAACTCTTTATCCAGTAGATTACTTATCTTTGGCTGTGCAGTCACTCAGTTGTGTATGACTCTTTGCCACCACATGGACTGCGGCACGCCAGGCTTCTCTTTCCTTCACCATCTCCCAGAGTTTGCTCAAGCTCATGTCCACTGAGTTGGTGATGACTTTGTTTAGTCCTTCTGGGTTTTGTCTTATTCCTTCATTTAAAGCATATTTCTGTTTCCTCATCTTGCCTACTTGATGAATTGGTTTCTATATATTGGGTAGGTTCATTCAGTCTCCTGATCTTGGAGAAGTGGCCATAGGCAGGAGACTTGCCAGGGGATCCAGGAGCACACTCCCCTCTGGTAATAAAAGTTACGTGCTCCAGGAGTACCCACTGTGCGGGCTGTGTGGTTCTTTCCTTTGTGGTGGGATTGTCTATTCTGGGCATGCTGGTAGGCGGGGCTGGCCTTGTCCTGCTTGGCTGGCAGGTGCTTCATTGCGTGGTTGTTACTGGCCCGTTGGTCTGCAGGTAAGCTCCTGGAGGTACTAGACTAGGGGAAGGACTCCAAAATCACACTTGCCAGCACCAGGGTCCTCACGGAAGAACGTGCTCCCAAAGGTGGCTGCCACCAGCATCTGCGATCCCAGGGTGAGCCTCAGTTGCCTCCTCCCTCTCCTGGAGGCTTTCCAAAATCAGCACATGTGTCTCATCCAGGTTCCTTTCAAACTGCTGCCTCTGCACTGGGGCTCAGAACATGTAAGATTTGGGGCATGCCCTGTCAGAGTCAAGCCTGATTTCCCCCATCTCTTTGGCTGTCTTGAAGACAAGCCCTGCTGGTCTTTAAAGCCAGGTGCTTTAAAGTGCTCTGGGACTCTTCTTCCTGGCATAGGACCCCTGGGCTGGGGAGACTGATGTAGGGCCCAGACCCCTCACTGCATTGGTATAACCTCGGCAATTGGATTATGTTCCTATTTGTGGGTATCACCTACCCAGGGAGATTTGCCGTATCTCCACCCCTTCTCCTCACCTCATTGTGCTTCCTTCTTCACGTTTTTAGTTGTGGAGACTTTTTTCTTCTAGTTTTCAGGTCATTCTGCTAGACAGCTGCTCTGTAAATAGGGGCAATTTTGGTGTGCCCATAGGAGGAGGTGAGCTCGGGGTCTTCCTACCCTGCCATCTTGCCCACTCTCCCCCTCCAGTGCAAGACTTTAAGTGTTTCAACAACACCTGAAGAGACAGTGCAGGAACCTTAACTATTGAATTGAATTGATATATTCAATTCCTGTATTCAATGTATGGATTCAGATCCAGCCCCCAAGGCAGGCCTGAAAGCAGGAGGAGGATGTGGCTCAGAAGAGACAGAGGGAACCTCAGGAAACCCTGTGGTTTCAAGAGGCAGGAAATATATGACTGCGGCTGAAGTCAATTTCCCCTGGAGACAGAGAGGGAGATAAGGTCGGAAAAAGCAGAAGACAATTTCTATTTAAAAAGCTGTGGGGAAAATACTTTGTCCTCATTTGACTGATCATAAGAACAAGCGAAGCAATTTTGTTCCAGATCATAAAGTGATGGCTCTCTTCTGCAAGATTATCTACTAGGAAGACCTCTGTCTTCCTCTGGTGATGGGATGATAAACAGTGCACATGACAGATTGCCTGGAAAATAAGATGTAATGATGAGGGTCAAACACGCTTATTAAAACCATGTGGAAGGAAAATCAGGAAGAAGGGAGACTGCTGTTAATTATGACAAGGAAGCAGATAACAAAAGTGGCTAGACAGGCTTTTTCACAGATGTTTGGGTTCCATATATTTTGAGACTGTCAAAGAGGCACATTAGAACCATTACATGTATTCAGGCTGCATTGGTTATTAACTACCTGCTCTTCCTTCACAGGGAGCAAGTAAGATGGCCAGGTGATATTTTTATTAAGTGAAAATGTTTCTTCGATTTAGATTTTCTTCCTTTTTCTTGGAAATGGTAGATATCCCACCGGTAGGAATTGCAAATGATCTTCTCTATAGCCCAGAGGCCTGGTGTGCTGCAATTCATGGGGTCGCAAAGAATCGGACACAACTGAGCTACTGAACTGAACTGAACTGATAGCCCAGAACTGAGGAGTTGGTGTCTTAGAGTTAGGCTGTCTCAGCTGAAATCTCAGCTACTCCCTTGACTACTGTTTAATTGCTCTGTGCCTCACCTTCCTCCTTTGTAAAATGAGGATGATGTTAATGGTGGTACCTACTTGGTGAGGCTACAAGAGGACTGAGTCACTGTCCGTACAGAAGACTGTCCATACCTTGTAATGTTAGCTGTGAACCCAAGTTTGCTTTTCTATTAATTCCTCACTTTCTGCTCACTTTTATGGTAGCTGAGCAGGTGTTTCTTCTTTATTACACATTTTCTTATGCCTTCAGTTGTAGAGTCTGTGGTCTTTCTTGGAGGAGCAGCTGTTTCTCATTTTCAGTCGGCTGATCAGTCGCTGGAGGAGTGATGGGGAAACTTCAGACAAAATCCACAGGATGCGTGTGGATGCTGGAGGCAGGGGCTTGGGTTCACACACTTGTCCCAAGGCTGACTCATCAGCACAGCCTCTAGAAGCCTCTGCCGAGTATCAGCTGTGGCAAGAACTGGTTAGAGCCGAAGTGATGAGGTGTGGTGTTCAAACCCTCTGGCTGAATCATTTTGACCAATTGTTAGGTTGAATTGTAAAAAGCAGCATTGATGTAGGTACAAAGGATAAATGTTGACAATGCTGTGTGAGTCAAGATAATATTTCATGTTTCCTACATGTGTTGATTAATGTATATGAAGCATGATAGTCGCTCAGTCATGTCTGACTCTTTGGGACCCCATGGGCTACAGCCCATCAGTCTTCTCTGTCCATGGGCTTTCCCAGGCAAGAATACTGGAGTAGGTAGCCATTCCCTACTCCAGGGGATCTTCCCAACCCAGGGATTGAACCCGGGTCTCCTACACTGCAGGCAGATTCTTTCTTATCTGAGCCACCAGGGGAGCCATGGTTATGAATAGTTATATAATTTACTACTTTCTAGATGGAGCTACTAATGTCAACAGGCTGCATTAAAGAGCTCCTGGGGACAAAAAGATAATTCTGTTCTACGTCCCACTCAGATCTTTGATTAAAATACTTTCTGCACTTCATAGATTTGCATTTACCAGATCCCTCTATATGCTGGGCAAGACCATACTTAGTCACCAGGTATCCATAGTTTAAGATCATTTAAGGTTTGCCATCATCACCATCATTAGCTTTTTGTAAAAGCGCTCAGCCTTCCTGGATGCCTTACAGGAATATTCCTAAGCATTTTGAGGAGGTCATAGAAGGACTCCAGGGGGAATATGAAGTATATGGATTGTCCTTCTTATGGGTATCTTCACTTTGGAAGCACCTGGAGTATGATTTTGCTATGTAGGGGAGAAGAGGAAGAACAAAAAAGGAAAATTCTTGTGATCCAAATGTCCGCATTTGTCTCTGGTCTAACTTTGGGAACAGGAATTCCTGGGTTAACCATAACTGTAACTAGCATGATTGAGGAACTAGCCTTTATTCTGGTCCAGTCTAAACCCCTCTCATCCATGAGTACTATCCTGGTGGTCCTCTGCTTTCATGCCATCCCTGCCTGTAGCTGCTCAGCACAGGATTGGTTGTGTTGTCCTTGCTTGCTCTTAAGAATAATTACAGAGTTTTCAGACTTTGTATCTCCAATGTCAGAAGCCTAACCTCTTCAACAGTCATCTCACACTGAAAGTTTTACTTCATGTTAAAACACTTTACCAAGTGCTGGAGAGCAGATCCAACTTTAATAATATTATCAGTTGGTGAAGCTGGGTTATGTTGCAGTAACAACTCCAAGATCTCTGAGCATTTATTCAGTACCCTAAGTATTCCATTCTTGTTTGCTCAGCTGGTTGTGCTTTATGGGTTTTCTCTGAAGAATGAAGGAGTCATATTTCACTTTTTATTTTAAAGGAAAGTGAAATATGACTTTTAATTATATGAGTTATAATCAGTAATTTACCGTAACTTTTCTTGTGCAATTCCCTGAAATATCAGTATATGCAATAGCAGTATTATTTATGCATATATTATTTATATATTATTACTGTTCCCTGGGTCAGGAAGATTCCCCTGGGGAAGGGATAGGCTACCCACTCCAGTATTCTTAGGTTTCCCTGGTGGTTCAGATGGTAAAGAATCAGCCTGAAATGTGGGAGACTTGGGTTCGATTGCTGGATTGGGAAGATCCCCTGGAGGAGGGCATGATGATCCACTCCAGTATTCTTGCCTGGGGAATCCCCATGGACAGAGGAGCCTGGCCAGTTACAGTCCATGGGATTGCAAAGAATTGGACATGGCTGAAGACCGAACAATGACTTTCCCCCATCACCCGGAAATCACTATTTCACTTTCTCTCTATATGAATTTAAGTATTCCAGGTACTTCATGTAACTGGACTTCCCTGGTGGCTCAGAGGGTAAAACATCTGCCTGCGATGCAGGAGACCCGGGTTTGATCCCTGGGTCGGGAAGATCCCCTGGAGAAGGAAATGGCAACCCACTCCAGTACTCTTGCCTGGAAAATCCCATGGACAGAGAAGCCTGGTAGACTACAGTCCATGGGATTGCAAAGAGTCAGACATGATTGAGCAACTTCACTTTCACTTTCATGTAAGTGGAGTCATACAATATTTATCCGTTTGCAACCAGTTTCACCTAGCATAATGTTTTCAAGAATCATCCATGTTGTAGCATGTGTCAAAATTTCACCTCTTTGAAGAATAAATGATGTTTTGTCGTGCTCATATTCCACTATATTCATGTTCTGGATGTACCACAGTTTGTTTATCCATTCATCTGTCAATGGACAGTTGGGTTGCTTCTACCTTTTGATTATTATGAATAGTGCCACTGTGAACATTGGTATATTTATTCAAGTCCCTGATTTCAATAATTTCTGGTGTTTATCTAGAAGCAGGATTGCAGGATCATATGGTAGTTCTAATTTTAATTTTTTTTTTTAAAGAAATGAAACAGCAATATTTAACTCAGTGTTTTAAACACTATTTTCTGTGGGACTATGGCCTCTTTGGTGACTCCCAACGCATTTTAGCCTTGTTAAGTTCTGAGAAATTCTGCACGAAGGAAATCTTCTTATCTTGGATTAATGCAGCATTTATCAAATTTANCCCCTGGGGAAGGGATAGGCTACCCACTGCAGTATTCTTAGGTTTCCCTGGTGGTTCAGATGGTAAAGAATCAGCCTGAAATGTGGGAGACTTGGGTTCGATTGCTGGATTGGGAAGGTCCCCTGGAGGAGGGCATGATGATCCACTCCAGTATTCTTGCCTGGGGAATCCCCATGGACAGAGGAGCCTGGCCAGTTACAGTCCATGGGATTGCAAAGAGTTGGACATGACTGAAGACTGAACAATGACTTTCCCCCATCACCCGGAAATCACTATTTCACTTTCTCTCTATATGAATTTAAGTATTCCAGGTACTTCATGTAACTGGACTTCCCTGGTGGCTCAGAGGGTAAAACGTCTGCCTGCGATGCAGGAGACCCGGGTTTGATCCCTGGGTTGGGAAGATCCCCTGGAGAAGGAAATGGCAACCCACTCCAGTACTCTTGCCTGGAAAATCCCATGGACAGAGAAGCCTGGTAGACTACAGTCCATGGGATTGCAAAGAGTCAGACATGATTGAGCAACTTCACTTTCACTTTCATGTAAGTGGAGTCATACAATATTTATCCGTTTGCAACCAGTTTCACCTAGCATAATGTTTTCAAGAATCATCCATGTTGTAGCATGTGTCAAAATTTCACCTCTTTGAAGAATAAATGATGTTTTGTCGTGTTCATATTCCACTATATTCATGTTCTGGATGTACCACAGTTTGTTTATCCATTCATCTGTCAATGGACAGTTGGGTTGCTTCTACCTTTTGATTATTATGAATAGTGCCACTGTGAACATTGGTATATTTATTCAAGTCCCTGATTTCAATAATTTCTGGTGTTTATCTAGAAGCAGGATTGCAGGATCATATGGTAGTTCTAATTTTAATTTTTTTTTTTAAAGAAATGAAACAGCAATATTTAACTCAGTGTTTTAAACACTATTTTCTGTGGGACTATGGCCTCTTTGGTGACTCCCAACGCATTTTAGCCTTGTTAAGTTCTGAGAAATTCTGCACGAAGGAAATCTTCTTATCTTGGATTAATGCAGCATTTATCAAATTTATTTAACTGTAGAATTCCTGCCCTGATTTTTGAGCTATTAAGACCTCATGAAATATAATGTGGGAAAATTAACCATTGAACTCACTCTCATGTGGGCTATGTGAAAATGGCCAGATGGTCTAAGCATAAATCTAAAAGGTGGGGAATAAAGATGCCACAGTGCAGTCAGCTCTCTGGCCAGCATTCTCATTGGCTAAAAATTGCTAAAAATGTCTGACACCACCAGAAATGAAAAATCAAGTTGAGTGAAAGAGATGAAATCTGGCAAGAAGAGGGCCAGGAGTAGAGAGTGAGGCTGAGGGTAGAGACTGCTGGTCTATGGTAGACCCACAACTTTTGACGTGCGGCTGCATTCTGCTCCCTTGCTCATTCAAAGGGCGATTTGAAAATGGATGCTATTTCTGTTGTTTCCCCTGAGGAAAGAGGCTCAGACCACAGGGTTGATAAGCAGAGGTGTTGGGGTTGGAGCGGTTTTTGTGACTCTGAAGCAGAGAGAGAGAGAGAGAAGGGACCACCAGTGGATCCCGGAGTGGCTCCGAGTTGGCTGCAAAGCTGGGCCACCCCCACTGCAGAGCCACACGGTGGCTGCCTGTGGGTGAACAAGGAGCCCCCCAACCTCAAGGGACCCTCATGGGGTCCATCTCAGGAGGAACGTCCCAATATTTTTTGGATCATGTGCTATAGAGAAAATGAGAGTTTTTATATGATAACCTGGGATTGTTGCAGTAAAAAGGAAAGAAAAAGAGGAATGGGTTTTTCTTTTCCTTTTCTGGAAGCAAAGAAGATAAAGAGAACAGTGAGCAGGCCTGAACGGTTCCTAGTGTTTTTATGTTAAATGCTCCTAACTGCACGTCTGCAAGTTTACTTTTCTGCCTCCTAACTCTTCAGGTGCTACACTGCGCACCTATGTTCCTCTGACTCGCTGCTAAATTCACCCCTTATCTGGAGCTCATCCTTTCGTCACCCTTCCCCTTGTAGTTACACATCACGAAGAAGGCTGGAGAGCCGCCAAACTGCCAGACTCCATTGCTGGGTTACTGCTGCCAGCCTAGGACTGTCTTTGAAACAGCGCAAGAAGGAGAAAGGAAGATCCTGTCACCTTTGGTCCTCATCACTGACTTTGAGCCTTTGCCTGATAGAAGCCCCAAGACACCTCATGGAAGGGGTGTGGGGGGTGGAGCACGGTTCCTGAGGTGTGAGCCCACTGTGTCTCTGTCTCCACCGGCTAAGAATTAAAGCCATCTTTCTCTTTCCTCCAAACTCTGTCTCTGTAATTTTTCATTCATTTTTGGTGGGTAGAGGAGGCTGAGATTTTGGCCAGCAACAGCAGGGATGAGCGAAAGATACAGGAGGCTGGCCACAGACCTGGGGACTGCAGACACCCCAAACCTCTGCCTAGCTTCCCTGTGGGCTGAGGGTATCTCTCTGTACCAGTTTAGTTTTTTAAACAAAAACAGAAAGGAATTTTATCATAAAATATAATATCATATGAGTAATACACGTTTATTGTATAAAACCTAAAATGTAGCCTTAACACAAGGCAGAAGAGAAAGAAAGACAGTGGCTGTTGATAAGAAGCATTCTTTCAAGATGTTTTTGAAAATTAAATTTTGTTCAGAAGACTCTTTTTTAGATATAGGATTCTTTTATGAAATATAAACTTTAAAAATTTGAGATAATTTTAGATTTACAGAAAAACTGCAAAGACAGTGTTCCCCTGAATTCGTCTGACCTAATTTTCAGTTCAGTTCAGTCCCTCAGTTGTGTCTAACTCTTTGTGACCCCATGGACTGCAGCACGCCCAGCCTCCGTGTCCATCACCAACTTCTGGAGCTTGTTCAAACTCATGTCCATTGAGTCGGTGATGCCGTTCAACCATTTCATCCTCTGTTGTCCCTTCCCCTGTCTTCAATCTTTCCCAGCATCAGGGTCTTTTCCGATGAGTCAGTTTTTTGCATCAAGTGGCCAAAGTGTTAGAGCTTCAGCATCAGTCCTTCCAATGAATATTAAGAACTGATTTCCTTTAGGATGGACTGGTTGGATCTCCTTGCAGTCCAAGGCACTCTCAAAAGTCTTCTTTAGCACAATTCAAAAGCATCAATTCCTTGGTGCTCAGACTTCTTAATGGTCTAACTCTCACATCCATACATGACTGGTGGAAAAACCATAGCTTTGACTAGATGGACCTTTGTTGGCAAAGTAATGTCTCTGTTTTTTAATATACTGACTAGGTTGGTCATAGCTTTTCTTCCAAGGAGCAAGCGTCTTTTATTTCATGGCTGCAGTCACCATCTGCAGTGATTTTGGAGCTCCCCAAAATAAAGTCTGCCACAGTTTCCATTGTTTCCCGATCTATTTGCCATGAAGTGATGGGACCGGATGCCATGATCTTAGTTTCCTGAACGTTGAGCTTTAAGCCAACTTTTTCACTCTCCTTTTTCACTTTCATGAAGAGGCTCTTTAGTTCTTCTTCACTTTCTGCCATAAGTTCAGTTGCTCAGTCATGTCCGACTCTTTGCGACCCCATGAATCGCAGCATGCCAGGCTTCCCTGTCCATCACCATCTCCCAGAGTTCACTCAGACTCACGTCCATCGTGTCTGTGATGCCATCCAGCCATCTCATCCTGGGTCGTCCCCTTCTCCTCCTGCCCCNTTTCCTATTTGGAACCAGTCTGTTGTTCCATGCCCAGTTCTAACTGTTGCTTCCTGACCTGCATACAGATTTCTCAAGAGGCAAGTCATGTGGTCTGGTATTCCCATCTCTTTCAGAATTTTCCACAGTTTGTTGTGATCCACACAGTCAAAAGCTTTGGTGTAGTCAATGAAGCAGAAGTAGATGTTTTTCTGAAACTCTCTTGCTTTTCTGATGATCCAACGGATGTTGGAAATTTGATCTCTAGTTCTTCTGCCTTTTCTAAATCCAGCTTGAACATCTGGAAGTTCTCAGTTCACATACTGTTGAAGCCTCAGTTGGAGAATTTTGAGCATTACTTTGTTAGCATGTGTGATGAGTGCAATTGTACTGTAGTTCCAACTTTCTTTGGCATTGCCTTTCTTTGGGATTGGAATGAAAACTGAGACTTTCTAGTCCTGTGGCCACTGCTGAGTTTTCCAAATTTGCTGGCATATTGAGTGCAGCACATTCAGAGCATCATCTTTTAGGATTTGAAATAGCTCAGCTGGAATTTCATCACCTCCACTAGCTTTGTTCGTAGTGATGCTTGCTAAGACATACTTGACTTCACGTTCCAGGATGTCCGGCTCTAGGTGAGTGATCACACCATCGTGGTTATCTGGGTCATGAAGACCTTTTTTTGATATAGTTCTTCTGTGTATTCTTGCCACCTCTTCTTAATATCTTCTGCTTCTGTTAGGTCCATACCGTTTCTGTCCTTTATTGCACCCATCTTTGCATGAAATGTTCCCTTGGTATCTCAGATTTTCTTGAAGAGATCTCTAGTCTTTCCCATTCTGTTGTTTTCCTCTGTTTCTTTGCATTGATTACTGAGGAAGGCTTTCTCATATCTCCTTGCTATTCTTTGGAACTCTGCATTCAAATGGGAATATCTTTCCTTTACTCCTTTGCCTTTTGCGTCTCTTCTAGACCTAGATTTAGTTTCCCCTAATTAACATATTCTCTTCTATTACCATTAACAGAAGCACTATAACCTCACGTTATCACAGTACATTTGCAAATTGAAGAAACCAGCATGTGTCCATTACTATGAACTAAACTAAACATTTTATTTGAACATAGTGTTACTTTCTGGTGGGCTTCCCTGGTGGCTCGCATAGTAAAGAATCTGCCTCCAATACAGGAGACTCAAGTTTGGCTTCTGGGTTGGGAAGATCCCCTGGAGAGGGAATGGCAACCCACTTCAGTATTCTTGCCTGGAGAATTCTGTGGATAAAGGAGCCTGGTGGGTTGTAAAGAGTTGGACGTGATTGAGCACCTAACTCACTTACTTTCAGATAACTACAATATCTCCTTACACATCCATTTTCCAGAGGCGTTACTGAAGACCTTGGGTTTTCTATCTCTTGTTCTTGAATTCAATAGTTTATATTTATATGTGTGCATGTGAGTTGCTTCAGTTGTGTCTGACTCTTTGTGACCCTATGGGGTCACAAAGGCTTTTCTGTCCAGGGGATTCTCAAGGCAGGAATACAGGAGTGGGTTGCCATGCTCTTCTCCAAGAGATTTTTTTTGACCTAGGGATTGAACCTGAATTCTTTACGTCTTGGGCACTGGCAAGTGGGTTCTTTATCACAAACAGCACCTGGGAAGCCCAATATTTATATTTACCTAACTTAAATCATCTGCTTACTGTGAAAGAATGCTTCCTATGATTATCAAGTGTGTTCTTTTACGTGCAGTAATTTAAGCAGATTAAGGTACAATTCAACAGACCTTCCTCATAATGATTATAGTCATCCTTTTTAGAAGAAAAAATATTGTGGTATAGTGGATGTATATCATTTAAGTTTCAGGTACACAGCATAATGATTCATAGCTTTAAAGGTAATGTTCCATTTATATTATTATAAAATATTGGCCATATTCCCTGTGCTGTACAATATATCCTTGTAGCTTACTTTATCATCATCTTTATTGAATAAACCCACATATCATTCCTAATAAAACTGAACTTTTAAATGCATTAAATTTATTTTTTGCATGCTCAGTTTCTCAGTCATGTTTGACTCTGTGACCCCATGGACTGTAGCCTGCCAGCTCCTCTGTCCATGGAATTTTCCAGGCAAGCATACTGGAGTGGGTTGCCATTTCCTTCTTCAGGGGATCTTCCTGACCCAGGGATTGAACTCCAGTTTCCTGCATCTCCTACATTGGCAGGCAGGTTTGTTACCACTGAGCCACCTAGGAAGCCCAAAGTGATTTTTGTTGTTCCTCTTTTTAAATTCTATATTATTATAATAAGAAGAAAATGAAGCTGCATTAGCAGAGCCCTAGAAGGAAACAGGTGACCTGCCCGGATGGGGTGATTGAGGTTACTTTAGTAAGACACCCTATTTGCAAAGCTTAGGGTAAGTTGAAGGAGACCCTAAAGGACAGAGTTACACTCTGGAGCAACCACAGTGCGGGCTACTGTGAATCCCCTCTAGGCCTGAACAGAGGAGCAGTTTGCAAAAGATGACGGCAACATAAATGGAAACAGGGAGTGGACAGAGAAGTCTATACCCTGAAACAGACTTTAAAAGCAACTGAGCGCCCACTGTTTGTGTCTTTCGGTCCAGATGCTGTTGTCCACATCAGCTGTGCAGAGCTGAACAAAGACAGAAATCAGAGTTTGGGTTTAAAAAGGGGGGGAAAAAACACCACGTCTGGTTTAGCCATAAGGCTATGATTCCCCTGCCTTCCTGGTGAATGCTGGGTCTCAAGGCAGCTCTGTCAGAGTTTTGCTAGTCTTCTAGAATCGGGATGGTCAGATCTTTGCTGCAGAAAGAGCTGTCTTGGCATCACTACATTGGCCACGCTGAGAAGGATGCTGGGCATCCTCTCCTCTGGATGCGGGCTTTGTCTTTGTCTGAGCTTGTCTCTTTTCTGTGTTCCTATGCTTAGCAGTTGTTTCCTGCCTCAGAGCCCTGTAAGCACAGACACATCCTTATTTTCCATTCCTCCATATTTGGGTTAAAACCATTCTTAGTTATAGTCCTTCTCAAAATCGATTCTTACATCTGTTTAACCTCGTTAAGTCCGTCATGAATTTTAAGATTTCTTTTAACTCCAGCATGTGGGTGGGGATTTCTTTAAACTAATTTTTACTGGAGTATAGCTGCTTTATGACATTGTGTTTGCTTCTCCTGTACAGCAAAATGAATCAGTGACGTGTATACACATACCCGCTCCCCTTTGGACTTGTTTCTATTCAGGACCCCACAGTGCGTTCAGTAGAGTGCCCTGTGCTACACCGGATGCCCTCACCAGTTTATACATAGTATACCTAGTATTACTTTATATAGAGTATCAGTGGTGTATACGTGTCAATCCCAATCTCCCAGTTCCTCCCACCCCCTTCTTGCCCCCTTGCTATTCCTACATTTATTCTCTACGTCTGTGTCTCTATTTCTGCTTTGCAAATAAGGTCATCTATACCATTTTTTTTCTGGATTCCACATATCATATATGTGTTACTATGTGATATTTGTTTTTTCCTTTCTGCCTGGGCATGGACTTTTAAGTCATCAATCCAACCATGAAGAACATACTCCAGTATATGCCCAGACTACTGACAGGCTAGAAAGAAGGATGAGTTCTTTCCCTCTTTATTTAATCACACACTTGTGTATTGACAAAGACATTTTGGACCCAGTAACTGATAGCTGGCTGAAACCCTACTTTGATTGTCATAATAATAATAAAAAAACCAATTTGGGGAATATATTTATTTTAGGATTTTATTAGTAAGTTATGAGTTTGTGATGAAAACAAAACAATTGGATATTTTTCAAGAGTTTGAAAAAGAAAATATTGCTTGCTAGTCTTGTTGTTTAGAGAAAAATGAAAATATGGGTCATATTCAAAATAAATTAGGGAAGTTAGTTTTATATTCGGTGATTGATGGATGAATCCATGTTTCCATGGGGAACTTTCCTTTCAATGAACTACAGTGCTCGCCTTCAATATTGACAACAAATGCTCTGGGAGTGGAAATCAATGATATTTAAAGTGTCATCACAAGTAACGATAATAAACACAAGTGACAACAAATATAAGCTAACATTGTACCAGTCTTTGTGGTTAGCATTGTATATGATGATCTCAGTTAATACCCACAGGAGGTAGGTCTTATGATGAATCTTTTATTATATAAGCAAACAAGCAAACAACAGAAATATACCCAAGATCACGAAGGGCTGGAGCTAAAATCTGGACCCAGTTTTTCTGGTTCCACTGCCCAGAGTCTTAGTTCAGCTCAGTCACTCAGTCATATCTGACTCTTTGAGACGCCATGAATCACAGCACGCCAGGACTCCCTATCCATCACCAACTCCTGGAGTTCACCCAAACTCATGTCCATCGAGTCGGTGATGCCATCCAGCCATCTCATTCTCTGTCCTCCCCTTCTCCTCCTGTCCCCAATCCCTCCCAGCATCAGAGTCTTTTCCAATGAGTCAACTCTTCGCATGAGGTGGCCAAAGTACTGGAGTTTCAGCTTTAGCATCATTCCTTCCAAAGAACACGCAGGGCTGATCTCATTTAGGAAGGACTGGTTGGATCTCCTTGCAGTCCAAGGCACTCTCAAGAGTCTTCTCCAACATCACAGTTCAAAAGCATCAATTCTTCGGTGTTCAGCCTTCTTCACAGTCCAACTCTCACATCCATACATGACCACTGGGAAAACCATAGCCTTGACTAGATGGACCTTTGTTGGCAAAGTAATGTCTCTGCTTTTCAATATGCTATCTAGGTTGGTCATACTTTCCTTCCAAGGAACAAGCATCTTTTAATTTCTTGGGTGCAATCACCATC
>SJYQ01006385.1:535640-578521 GCA_006410935.1 Redunca redunca
TCTCTACGTCTGCATCTCTGCCCTGCCCCACAAATAGGTTCATCAGCACCACTTCTGTAGATTCCATATATATGTGTTAATATACGATATTTGCTTTTCTTTTTCTGACTAATTTCACTCTGTATAACAAGTTCTGCGAGGCTTATACACCTCACTCCAACTAACTCAAATTTGTTCTTTTTATGGCTGAGAAATATTTCATTGTATATATGTACCGCAACTTCTTTATCCACCCATCTGTCAGTGGAGATCCAGGTTGCTTCCATGTCCAGGTTATTGTAAATAGCACTGCTATGAACATTGGGGTACTTGTGTCTTTTTGAATTATGGTTTTCTCAGGGTATATGCCCCGGAGTGGGACTGCTGTGTCATATGGCCCTTCTATTTCTAGTTTTCTAAAGGGTCTCACATACTGTTTTCCATGTATCAATTTACATTCTCACCAACAGTACCAGAGGATTCCCTTTTCTCCACATTCCGGGAGGTACATTTCTATCTTCATCATCAATTGCAGGGAGGCAAGATAAGTTTGTTCAATAACAAATAATGGTGTGATTGCGAGGCCCTCTTGTTGTAATAAAATTCTTCCAACAGAGCCAAATTCACCCAGTAAATTTTGGTGAACACAACGAAAGTAAGAGAGAGGGAGGGCGCAGTGGTAAAGAACCTGCCCGCCAATGCAGGAGACTCAGGAGACCTGGGTTGAATCCCTGGGTTGGGAAGATCCCCTCAAACAGGAAATGGCAACCCACTGCAGTATTCTTACCTGGGAAATCCATGGACAGAGAAGCCTGTTGGGCTATAGTCCACGGGGATCAAAAAGAGTCAGACAAGCCCGCGCGTCTGAGCACACCGAAGGTTTACCGGCATGCATCTAAACGGCATCGTCAAACTTGTTTGGGAAGAGCTGCCTCTTCCTCTTGCTAGAGGTGTACTTGGGAACATTGCTGACCTGAGTTTTCCCATAGACAATATAAGGGTTACGACACTGGTGTGGACTTCTGCTGTCCAGCCTGCTCGGCCCCTCTCTTCTTGGGGAATGGTCCTACAGCATCTGGTGCTGGAGAAGCTGTCTCACAAGATCCACCTCTAGGGCTGCGGGGGTGGTTGTATAGCCCAGGCTTGGCCAACATCAGGGACCCACGCTCTTGGCCACAGGGACCAACCTCAAGCCAGGAATATGACTCATGTGAGGTCCATCAGAGTCCTTCTCGGGGGTCTTATTTATAGTGAGAGAGACAAACCCAGTCTTTGTCCTTGTATCAAAAGCTAAAGAGAGCCCTGGGCACCTGTGTTTCCTATCACACAAGGGAAATACTGTCTGAAGTAGGAAAGAATAGACCAAAAGAACCTCGCAAACCTGGGAGGAAGAGAGAGTGAAAGCAAGTGAAAGCAAGAGGGATAAAGGAAGGGGGTCCAGCCTCACAACCCTGCACGAGATCCCTGTCATCCCCCAAGGCCGCCTTTACCTCTAGACTCTCTTGTTATGTTGTCTTTAAAATTCCTCTGTAGTTTTGGTTGGGCTTCCATGACTGGAAACTAGAGCTAAAAATGTAGTTGCTAAATGAAATACCGACTTTAGAATCATGAGAACTAAACTAAAGTTGTGTTTTGCTAAGGGTTTAATCAGCAGAGTATCTGGAAAAGGACAAACACTTAATACCTTATGGCTAATGGCATTGGTAGGACTCGTCTACACCTTAGAACCTGATTCATAAAGGGTGGTCTGTGTGATCAGGCAGCATTGACATCATCCAGGGGCCTGTTAGAAGTGCCAAATCTTGGTTCCCATCTATAATCTGCTCAGCCAGAATATAGCATTTTGCACGGTCTGCGCAAGAGTTGTATGCAAAATAAACTGTGAACAGCACCAGCCTGGGTATGATGATGAGATTTCAGATGCAACATCAAAGGCACAGTTCATGAAATAAATAATTGATAAGCTGGGTTTCATTAAAGTGAAAAATTCTCTCTGCAAAAGACAGTGTCAAGAGAATGAGCAGACAAACAGAGCTTAGTAGAAAATATTTATAGAAGATATGTCTGATAAAGTACTATTTTTGGGTGTATATAAACTTTTCAAAAGGTTTTTTTTTTATATTGGAGCATAGTTGATTTACAGTGTTGGGTTAATTTCAGGTGTGCAGCAAAAGTGATTCAGATAGAAATATTTGAACTCTTAAAACTAACAAGAAAACAACTCAGTTAAAAAATGGGCCAATGACCTCATCACCAAAGGGAAAGTGAAAGTTGCTCAGTCATGTCTGACTTTCTGTGACTCCATGGACAATACAGTTCATGGAATTCTCTAGGCCAGAATACTGGTGTGGGTACCCTTTCCCTTCTCCAGGGGATGTTCCCAACCCAGGATTGAACCCAGGTCTCCCACATTGCAGGTGGATTCTTTACCAGCTCAGCCACCAGGGAAGCCCTCATCACCAAAGAATACACACAAGTGACAAACAGAAAAGATGTTCCACGTTATATGTCATCAGGGGAGTTCAAATTAATTCAATAGGATACCAATTCACACCTATTAGAATGGCCACAATCCAAAACACTGACACCAAATGCTGGCAAGGATGTTGAGCAATGGGAATTCTCATTCATTGCTGACGGGAATCAACCACTTTGGAAGATGGTTTGGTTGTTTCTCTCAAAACTAAACATACTTTTACTGCTCAATCTAGCAACCACACTCCTTGGTATTTATCCAAAGGAGCTGAAGACTTCTGTCCACACGAAACCTGAATATGGTGTTTATGGCAGTTTTATTCATAGTTGCCAAAACTGGAAGCTGTTGAGATGTCCTTCAGTGGGTGAATGGAACAGTGGTATATCAGACAATAGAATATTATCCAGCAATGAAAAGAAATGATCTATCAGACCATGAAAAGACATGGAGGGATCTTGATGCTCATTACTAAGTGAAAGAAGCCAGCCTAGAAAGGCTATAGTGCTGTGCTTAGTCGCTCAGTCCTGTCTGACTCTCTGTGACCCCATGGACTGCAGCCCGCCAGGCTCCTCTGTCCATGGGATTTGCCAGACAAGAATACTGGAGTGGGTTGCCATCTCCTCCTCCAGGAGATCTTCCTGACCCAGGGATCGTACCTGCATCTCTTGTGTCTCCTGTATTGGCAGGAGAATTCTTCAGCAATGCACCACCTGGCAAGCCCCAAAATGGTGTAGCCTCTGTGAAAAATACTCTGGCGGTTCCTCAAAAAATTAAACATGGAATTACCATATGATCCAGAATGCCACTTTCAAATATTTAATGCAACAAATTGAAAGCAGGCACTCAATCAAATATATGTACATCCATGTTCACAGCCAAAATAAGGGAGTATCTCAAGTGTTCACGGATGGATGAATGGATAAAAAACATGCAGTGGAATATTATTCAGCCTAAAAAGGAAGGGGATTTTGGACACATGCTACAACATGCATGAACCTCAGGACAATATGCTAAGTAAAATAAGCCCTTCACAAAAGGACAAATACACTGTATGCTTCCACCTAGATAGGGTATCTGAAGGTAAAACAGTTAGTCACTCTATCATGTCCGACTCTGTGACCCCCATAGGCTGTAGCCCTCTAGGCTCCTCGTCCATGGGATTCTCCAGACAAGAATACTGGAGTGGGCTGCCATTCCCTTCTCCAGGGTATCTTATGGACCCAGGGATTGAACCCAGGTCTCCTACATTACAGGCAGATTCTTTATGATCTAAGCCACCAGGGAATAGTCAAATCTGTAGAGACAGGAAACAGTGGGTCCCAGGGACCGTGAGAGGAAGGGTGAGAATGTAGAGTTGCTGTTTTATGGGGACAGAGTTTCAGTTTTGCAAGATGAGAAACTTCTGGAGAATGATTGTACAACAATTTGAATACCCTTAATGCTATTAAACTGTATGCTTAGAAATGATTGAGATGGTAGAATTTATTTTGCATTTTTAACCACAAATTTTTTAAAAGAGTTAAACAAATGGCAAAAAAATTAAATGCATTGGTCAGCTGGGGTTTCTGTCATGGAAAGCTCTGAGGAAAGGAGATGTTGTAAGTGTTTGTCTCACTGATTTTAAAGAGAGACACTCAGACATGTGCCTCAGATGTCAGAGACCCAGTGAGATAAAACAGGGATTTCACAGACGAGTTGACAGCGAGAGTGTCACCAACAAAGACTTGACAACTAGCATCCTTAGTCTACCACCTGGCTTTCTTGGAGCTCATAAAAGGCTGTTCTTACTTTCAGTTTGACTTGGCTCTTGGATAACTGGTACCTTGTTCTCAATGTCGTCAGAATTCTTTTCTACCCTAACTAGGGCAAGTTCATTTCTGGAATATCCACAGCCCTCAACATACAGAGGGGCCCTGTTCCAGAAAAATTCATTTCTAGGTCACTGGAGTGAAAGTTTTAAAACAATTCTAGAAGTGGTCTTTCAGTTATCAATTCTTATGACACACATCTTAGGAACGTAACAATGACCTGACCGCTCTTAACTGATTTCATTCACAGCCAACGGGCATTTCTAATAAGTAGAGCCTTCTGTGGTTCAGCCAAGTGAATCAGACAAAGAATTCTAGGGCCTAAGACACTTCCCTCAAGATAGGATTTTGGTCAGCATAGAATAGATGCAGATTACTTTCCAAATTTGCCAACAAAGGTCCGTCTAGTCAAAGCTATGGCTTTTCTAGTAGTCATGTAGGGATGTGAGAGCTGGACTACAAAGAAAGCTGAGTGCAGAAGAACTGATGCCTTTGAACTGTGGTGTTGGAGAAGAATCTCGAGAGTGCCCTGGACTGCAAGGAGAACCAACCAGCCCATCCTAAAGGAGCTCAGTCCTGAACATTCATTGGAAGGACTGATGCTGAAGCTGAAACTCCAATACTTTTGCCACCTGATGCAAAGAACCTACTCATTTGAAAAGACCCTGATGCTGGGAAAGATTGAAGGCAGGAGGAGAAGGGGATAATAGGACAAAATGTTTGGATGGCATCACCGACTCGATGGATATGAGTTTAAGTAAGCTCTGGGAGTTGGTAATGGACAGAGAGGCCTGGCGTACTGTGGTCCATGGGGTCACAAAGGGTTGGACACGACTGAGTGACTGAACTGAACTGAACTTTCCTAATTGAAGCTAAAATACTATTAATATGATTAAGAAACGGAATGATGCCCACTCAAATATGTGGCCTCTGGGAAACTTTGAAGAAACATAGGTTTGACCTCAGGGTGGAGCCTCTGAAAAATAGCTTCCCCAAGAGCATCTATATCTTAATCCCTGTGAATGTTGCCTTGTATAACAAAAAGTGTGTGGGAGGGGGGTCTTTGCAGATATGATGAAGTTAAGGATATTGCTAACGGCAGGCTCTCGTGGACTGTCAAGGTTGGTCCTAAATGTGATCATGGGTATTCTTCATAAAAGGGAGGGAGGGGGAGATTTGACAGTGCACAGAGGAGAAGGGGACTTGAAGAAGGAAGAACACAGAGACAGATTTGAAAGTGCTGGCCTTGAAACAAACTTGGAGAGTTGTGGCCACAAGGCTAGAAAAGCCAGGGACAGACTGTCCCCCGGGGCCCCTGGAGGGAAGACAGCCCTGCGACAGCTTAAGTGGGGCCCAGGGACCCCCTTTCTGCTCCTTCCACTCTCCTCCCTCAGGCGTGCTCTTCCCCTCCCAGCCCCTCCCAGCCCCCACCTCAGTACCAGTGGTTCAGTGCATCCTTCCCCAGTGTGTACTGGTGTGAAAGGGCTTTGCTTAATGAGGTAGTGGGTCCCTTGGAAATAGCAGATTCCTTTATCAAAACAGGCTTGATGATAGGCAGCTATTTGTTAAGTACCAAGATTCTGAATTGTCTGAACATTTGTCCAGAAGTTTTAAACCAGAAGGGACCTAGCTTCCTGGAAGAATCAGGACCAAAAATGTTTTCTGTATCACCAGAGGGAACGAGGGCGCTTGAGTGTGCTGTGTTCTGCTGTGGAGAAATACACGTTGCATCTCTGCACATGTGAATATTAACCTACAAATATCCTTCAGGGCAGAAACCATACACGTCCCCTGAGAAGGGGGCTGCTTTTCCTTCCTACATGGACCACACTCTTGCTTCAGGTTAAGTTCTGAGCCTGGGTCCAAACTGCTGCTTCTCGGAAACAAGTATGGTTTTACTCAAAGCACCCTTCAAGAGCTGTAGCAAATTTTGCAGGAAAAGTCAGTGTGTGGTGGGATCTGTGGTTTATCCCAATGTGTGCCATAGAAAAGAGGACTTTTGCATCTGCTTTTCCTGATATTCCTTGACTGGCCTTCATCACTAGCTCTCTCTAGGTCAGGGGTAACCCCTGTTAATGG
Organism: Redunca redunca; assembly: GCA_006410935.1. NCBI lineage: Eukaryota > Metazoa > Chordata > Mammalia > Artiodactyla > Bovidae > Redunca > Redunca redunca. Next base: position 541,983 of record SJYQ01006385.1, read on the forward strand.
ATAATAGAGGAGATTTTGCACACTTTATGCAAAAGTGGTGGTCCTTTTAATGTCTAAGCCAACAGGACCTAAAGACTTAGGTTTCCATGAACTTCATGCTGAACTTACCACTTGATTCACTCTGAAAATGCAGGAGAGGCGATACTGATGATGAAAAAGACCTAGAGCTGCTTAGCTGTAGTCTGAAAGGGTCCACTCTAGGGATCACCCGGAATTCTTAGTGAGTGCTCAACTTGAGACCAGACTGTACAACCAGCCACCGGCCAGATGGCAGAGAGGGAGAGAGGGCTGAGGCTGCAGTGGGTGAACTAGCTGAATGTTTGCAGTGACTCCATCTCTTCGAGCAAAGTCACGGAGAATTTTCTGGGGAGACTGGGGTGGAGCTTTGTGAGAACTAGACAGCTAGCCCAGCAGCTCTGAGAAAGCTTGTGTTGTGCCCAGGTCCACACTCTGGGCTCTGTAACACCCTTGATTGAGTTCTAAGGGAGTGAAGTAACTTCCTGCCACCCAACCTGATCGCCCAAATTGGTACCTTCATTTTCTCGTGCACAAAGATCACTGGACTTAGAGCCATTCGCTCATTCCAATACAGCCCTTCATCTTGTCATTGTTTAGTTTTCAGCCGTGTCTGACTCTTTGAGACCTCATGGACTGTAGCCCACAAGGCTTCTCTGTCCCTGGGATTTCCCAGGCAAAAACACTGGAGTGGGTGGTTGCCATTTCCTTCTCCAGGGGATGTTCCTGACCCAGGGACTGAACCTGCATCTCCGGCATTGGAGGCGGATTCTTTATCACTGGGAGACTAGGGAAGCCTGATCCTTCATCTAGATAAGACCGATAAATGTGGGAGGGAAGGCTGAGGGTCTTTAAGCGAGTTTTCTGTCTCCTCGCAGGCATACCCACATCTGTGGCTTGACCACACGCCTGTAATCTGATCTTCCTGTGGCAGTGGGGTCCACGCATCTCCTGTTCCCATTTCAGTGTGTTCTCGCCACAAACACCTAGGGCAGAGCTTCTACATGTGAAAGCATAATGAATACTTTTCTACCAAATTCTGGACATCTCTGGAAGTGTCAGCCAGCCAGTACTTGAAACAAAACCCAATTTCTTATTAATTATACTCTGCAATATGACTCATATGGAAAGAGCACAAAACACATTGGAAAAAATAAAATTAAGCAGGAGAAACTAAGGGAGTGAAATCACATGCAGGTAACAGGGGAATAAAATAGCTGTGATGATGAGTCTGAATTAATAGAGGAGGTAGAGTGGGGAGACAATCCCCCCAGGAAGCTATCACAGAGAATAAGAGGTCTAGGTGGGGATTAGCACTGGCATATGAGTCATGGATAAATGGAATAGCGTGTTTTGTTGTGTGAGATGAAGTGTCCAACTGCTTTAGTTCACTGATCGGTTTCATTGTTTTGTTTTGCTTTTTTTTTCCCATAGAAGAGACTGGTTGTCAGATTCTTCTTTCCTCATTAGATTGCCTGGCTTGAAAAAAAAAAAAAAGCTACCCCACTCTTTTCTGTGGGGAAGTGTTGGTATGCTGGATATTACACTTTGGGGCTGGGCTATGGAGGTGGGCAAAGAGGGAACATAAGCTGATCTCAGAGAGAGTCAGAGCAGTTCAAATGCAGGACCTGTAGGTCAGGGACTAAGTGCTTATGACTACCCTACTCTTAAAGACGTACTGGAAGAATGGTACAGAGGAGAGAAACCTGTTCTGTAAACAGGACAGAATCTTCTCAGGTGGGAGGGCAGAGAGTCTTGGAGGAGTGTAAGCAAGAGAGAGGAAGGTAAGGAAGAACGCTGACAGCCCGTAGGACTTGATGCATGAGGGTGCCCCTCAGATTCAGGGATTCCTGACCTCAGGTTTGTACCATTCTGTGTCCTCTGCCCTCCAAGTTGGAAAGGGAGTCAGGCTACCCATCCAGTCTGCTCCCACAAGAAACAGAACGTGAAAGCACAGGGGACAGACTGAGGAGGACCGTCTAGAAAACCAGGTCGTCCTGCCTGGTGGTCACTCTCCTGCTTTCCGTAGCTCCCTCTCCTCCAGCAGCGGCGTCTCACAGTTGAGAATCCAGGTCTCCCAGCGTCACCTTGGGTCCTTTGGCAGCCTGAGTGCGTAGTTCACAGCAGGGTCCCCTCCCAAGGCCTGGTAGAGCCAATACTCCCTGAGTGGCTATCCTATGCCAAGCACTTGACATAGCTGTTTAGTCACGTTTAGTTGCAAAAGACCCATGTCTGGGTCTTTTGAGACCCTCTGGACCGTAGTCCACCTGGCCCCTCCGTCCATGTGATATCCCAGGCAAGAATACTGGAGTGGGTGGTTGCCATTTCCTTCTGCAGGGGATCTTCTGAACCCAGGGATTGAATCTGTGTCTCCTGCGTTGGCAGGCAGATTCTTTACCACGGAGCCACCAGGGAAGAAGCTATTAATACTAATCTTTGCAGATGAGAAAACAAGGTGACAGAGTTAAGTGGTTTTCCCAAGGTCTGGGAAGTGGCGAAGTTGGGATCTGAGGCCATCTGATGCCCAAACTTGCGTTCTTTCCACTGAGACACACTGTCTCCTCCACACGATAGGGCTTTGTTCAGAGTGTGTAGCTGCACCAGGAAAACATGCGTCTAATACTGCATGAGGTTACACTGTGCCTAAGAGGCCTGTCAGTTTCTACTTTGAGAGAGGGCCCAGATTTGCTGACTTTCCCCAGGATCTCTTTCTCTATTTTAAGGCAAACATCTTGAAGAGTATTTCATGCAGACCTGACATCTTGAAAATCCATCCCACAGCCCTTCTTGGGTGCCCACTAAGATCAGTTGCTATGTGAAGTTCTTAGAGATGATGGAACACAGCGTGCCAGAGTGCAGGGTTGCAGGCGAAGCGCCAGAACCGTGAAAGGACATCATATCTCCCACAAGTGTTTACTGAGGGCTTCCTGTGCCTCTGACTCTCTCCTCTTTCTGTCTTTCTTAGTGTCTATCTTGCACACATGCCTCATTTGGATTTTGAGAAAGGGCATATCACCTGTTTTTTTCTCCTGTGCCCCATCCCCCATGCTTTTGCTGGAACTACATCACATTCTTTTTTTCCCCTGAGGAGCCATCCTTTCTCCACTCTTGGATCACATGGCTCTTCAAAGTGTGGCTTGACCCTGGTGTGGACACACAAACAAGGTTGTTCAGTTCAGTCTCTCAGTTGTGTCTGACTTTTTGCAAGCCCATGGACTGAGCACGCCAGGCTTCCCTGTCCATCATCAACTCCTGGAGCTTGCTCAAACTCATGTCCATCAAGTTGGTGATGCCATCCAACCATCTCATCCTCTGTCATCCCCTTCTCCTCCCACCTTCAATCTTTCCCAGCATCAGGGTCTTTTCCAGTGAGTCAGTTCTTTGAATGAGGTGACCAATTATTAGAGTTTCAGTTTCAGCATCAGTCCTTCCAATGAATATTCAGGACTGATCTTCTTTAGGGTTGACTGATTGGATCTCCTTGCAGCCCAAGGGACCCTCAAGAGTCTTCTCCAACACCACAATTCAAAAATATTTATTCTTTGGCACTCAGCTTTCTTTATCATCCAACTCTCATATCCACGCATGACTACTGGAAAAACCATAGCTTTGACTAGACAGACCTTTGTTGACAAAGTAATGTCTCTGCTTTTTGCTATGGCTGTACCTTGTGCATATTCCACAATCTTGTCCAGTGAAAGCTTTGGAAAGGGACATGTTATCCAGATCAGAGTTACTCCCAGGCCATTCACTGGATGAATGGAAAAAGCATGCTTTCTTTTATGATTGTTAAGCAGATGATATGTATACCTGCTTCTGCTGGGCTCCCACAGCAGAAAGCTGGCTGAGCATGAAGCTGACCCAGCAGAAAGAAAAGCAAACGGCAGATATGGACAAGCCTTGGTTACAATTTTGCCTCCTGGGCTAGCCCAGGATCAGCAGACATGGATCCCTCAAATCTCCAATACCTCTTCACCCTTGGTCACCAGGAATAGCTTCAGCAGCTGTTAATAACATGATGCTCTGACTTTCACCTGCTGTTGTTCTTGGATGAAGATCTTCTTTGGGGAGCCCGTTGGTGGAGGGGTGAAGGGCAGGTTAGGAGCCAGGCATCTTAGGTGTCTAGTTGTAATCTCGATCATTATACAGTTGGCCCTTCATATCTTCTGGTTTCACATCTGTGGAGTCAACCAAATTTGTATCAGAGATATTTAAGAAAAAGAGCTCCAGAAGATTCCAAAAAGCAGAACTTGAATTTGCTGTGTCCTGGTACTATTTGTTGTTGTTCGGTCACTAAGTCGTGTCTGACTCTTTGTGACCCCATGGACTGCAGCACACCAATCTCCTCTGTCCTCCACTATCTCCTGGAGTTTGCTCAAACTCATGTCCATTGAGTTGGTGATACCATCCAACCCTCTGATCCTCTGTCGCACCCTTGTCCTCTTGCCTTCAGTCTTTCCCAGCATCAAGTCTTTTCCAGTGAGTCAGCTCTTCATATCAGGTGGCCAAAGTATTGGAGCTTCAGCTTTAGCATCCGTCCTTCTAATGAATATTCAGGGTTGATTTCCTTTAGTATTGACTGGTTTGCTCTCCTTGCTGTCTAAGTGACTCTCAAGAGTCTTCTCCAACACCACAGTTTGAAAGCATCAACAATTCACTCCAGTATTCTTGCCTGGAGAACCCCATGGACAGTATGAAAAGGTAATTATTTACACAGCATTTATATTGTATTAGATATTATAAGTAATCTGAGATGACTTGAAGTATATGGGAGAATGTAGGTTATACGCAAACAATATGCCATTTTGTACAATGCACTTGAGCACTCTTGGATATTGGTATCTGTGGGGTCCTGGAACCAATCTCTCCTAGGTACAGAGGACCACTGTGTCAAATGTCATTAAAATCCCTAGCAGAGGTTACAGCTATAAATTCCCCACTTGTATTCAGAAAGGATTTGGGCTCTGTAAGAGCTTTGTGCCAAGAACATCAACAGTTATGTGCAGAGTCACTGGCTCTCTCATCACATGAAACTGTTAATGAACAGAGGCTACAAAACTTGAAAGAGTGTGAAATGATAAAACACCAAAAAACTCCCATCCCCTGCAATGACTTGCAGTCATCACCAATAGTCTTAATTCAAAACAAAACTCTTTTCATCATACTTGAGAAAGTACACTAATAGCACAGTCAAGTCTTTCAACGAGTATAAAGAGTTAGTTGAGGATGTAACTTTCACTTCATTCTCATAGTATATAAAAAATTAATCATCATACACAGGAAATCTAAGGATTTTTCTAGAAGTTCAAACCACAGATCATACTTTGGCACTACTGGTTGCACAAGTATGGGAAAGTGTCATTTTAAGTTAAAATGACAATATATATGAAATTATATACATCCTTCTGCTGTAAATGATACCACATTTGCCTTCTGGTTAAAAAAAAAATTCACAGCTCTGGAGCTTACTCTAGATTTAATCAATCTATGCAGAATCCTGAGAGGAAAATATATATATTTTTCCAAATACAAGAACTCTCTCCTATTCAAGCTCTTCCTTCCTCGGGGTCTGTGTAATAGTCTGTGCCCAGTGGCAAGAATAATGCTCAAACCATTAGCATCATACATTGATTAAAAGATAAGGTGTAAGTGATCTGAAAGATGGATGGAGCAGGACTGAGCAAATTAGGCCTGTCCCTGTTGTTTTATCTTTATTTATTAATGGCAATAATTCTGTCTTTATCTTTTATATAGTACTTTATCAATTATGTGATAGGCAAAGCTCTTCAAATGATTTCTTTGGCTTCTTTTTTTCTTCTCCCACAGAGGCAAAGTTGCAGGTAGCTCTAATTCCTTAGAATAGCATCATAAGGGCAACAGATTCTTGTGGTTCCTGCTCTTAAAAGAGTTTGTAGAAACTCATCCTCTGCTCCCCTGAACAAGGAATTATTATTGATGAAGCAAGCAATAAACAGATCAAAGCAGAGAGATAAATCCTTGTAAAGAGATAGACTGATCAGCTGGCTGGGAGCTTTCCTGGTGGCTCAGCAGTAAAGAATCCATCTGCAAAATGCAGGAGACACAGAAGACGTGGGTTTGATCCCTGGGTCAGAAAGATACCCTGGAGGAGGGCATGGCAACCCACTGCAGCATTCTTGCCTGGAGACTCCCATGGACAGAGGAGCCTGGTGGGCTGCAGTCCACGGGCTTGCAAAGAGCTGGGTGCAACTCAGTGACCGACGCTTCAACATTACTTTTTAAGTGGCAGGAAGTACCCAGCGTTGTGCTACCATTACCAACATCCGTCTCCAGAGCATCTCATCTTCTCAAACAGGAACTCTGTGCCCATCAAGCCTTGACCCCCACTCTCTCGCCTCTCAGCCTCGGGTAACCACTACTCTCCTTCTGTTTCTTTGTGCTGTGCTTAGACGCTCAGTTGTGTCCAACTCTTTGTGACCTCCTAGACTGTAGCCCACCAGGCTCCTCTGTCCATGGGGATTCTCCAGGCAAGGATCCTGGAGTGGGTTGCCCTGCCCTCCTCCAGGGGATCTTCCCAACCCGGGGATCGAACCCAGGTCTCCCCCACTGCAGGTGGATTCTCTACCATCTGAGCCACCGGGGAAGCCACTTGTCTCTTCCAGATATCCCAGGTAAGTAGGAAGATGCAATACGTATCTTTTCATCTCTAACTCCTTTCATTTAGGATAATGTTCTCAATGTTTATCCTTTTCGGAGCATGTATCAGAACTTCCTTCTTAAGGCTGAATACTACTCTATTGTATCTATAAATTGGACTTCATTGATTCACTCGTCTGTTGATGGCATCGGGGCTATTTCCACCAGCAGCTGTGAACATCACTGTAAGAACACCAGTGTCTTCTGTTTGAGTCCGGGCTTTCAGTTCACTTGGGGATACACTTAGGATGGCTGGATCATATGATTATTTTACATTTAACTTCTGATCAACCACCAAAATGTCTTACAGCACCGACATCATTTTACATCCTCACCACTAGCGCAGAAGGATACCAATCTGTCTACATGCTCACCAATACTTGTTATTTTTCCTTTATTTGTTTATTGATTTATTTTGGTAATAGCCATCTTACAATATGTGAGGTAGTATCTCATTGTGGTTTTTATTTTGGTTTCCCTAATGATTAGTGACACTGAGCACCTTTTCATGTGCTTATTGGGTGTGGGCTCGGTGGTAGAGAACCCTCCTGCCAAAGTGAGACGCAGGAGGCGCGGGTTTGATTCTTGGGTCGGGAAGATCCCTTGGAGAAGGAAATGGCAACCCTCTCCAGGGTTCTTGCCTGGAAAATTCCACAGACAGAGAACCCTAAGGGGCTGCACAGTCCATGGGTTCACAAAGAGCCGAACATGACTGAGCACATATGCATGTTCTTTTGGAGGAATGGCTATCCTTTTTTGATCTTTTAAATTTCTTAATGTAAATTTGTGTAAGTGATACTGAGCAGGACCCCGGGGCTCCGGGGTACAAAAAGCCTTTCTGTGCCACCCCCTCCATTTCTTAATTACAGGAGATGAGCTTCATTCCCTGCGTTCTAAAAGGCAAGTTCAACCAGTGGTTAATTAGGGAAGGGAGGGGATATGGAGAAAAAGGGGGGAATAGTCAAGGGAAATGATCGTGCAGACCTGGGGCAGAGTCTCCTGCCCCCTCAAGGGATGCACAGATCAATATCTTTGCGCTGTTTTGCAGATACAGAAACCCGTACCAGGTGGAAGACATATACTATCCATTAAGCAGGGAGACCCCAGACCCGTTGGAACCTGAAGGTTGATGATGCTGACTGCCACTTATCTCCCCACCCATCAATCAGAAGAATGTCCACAAGCTGATCCCTGACCCTCACAACTCCTCCCAGGTCAGGACACATAGCTCTGAGGGCATTAGCCCACCGTGGCCCCCTTCACCTGCCAAAGCAGTAAAGCCATTCCTTTCTATTTCATCTAGAACTCTGTATCCAAGGATTGATTCAGGGTTGGAGTACAGAGGTAGGATTTGGTTTCATAAGTTCTATTTAATTGTTTAATTCCTGGTCAGTTGCTTGGCCGTGCAGGGCTTCCCAAGTGGCTCAGTGGTAAAGAATCCACCTGCAAATGCAGGAGACGTGGGTTCGATCCCTAGATCAGGAAGATCCCCGAGAGTGTTATTGTTCAGTCGCTCAGTCGTGTCCAACTTTTTGCAGCCCAGGGACTGCAGCACACTAGGTTTCCCTGTCCCCTGGAGTAGGAAATGGCAACCTAGCCTAGTATTCTTGCCCAGAAATCCCATAAACAGAGGGCCTGACAGGCTACAGTCCATGGGGTTGCAGAGTCAGACACGACTGAGTGACTGAGCTTAGCTGTAGGGAAGGACTGTGCTGAGCATGTTAACTCAAGAAGCTTCGCTTACCACATGGTGATGCTTTCTGTTATAAGTTAAAATGTCCCTGTGGTTTTGTACTTCACTCTTCTGAGCCTGACCATTGTGAGTTCACACCTGGGAGATGCACACATCTTGTGTGCACACGTGTGTGCGTGCCTGCCTGCTACGTAGCTTCAGTCATGTCTGACTCTTTGTGACCCCGTGGACTGTAGCCCACCAGGCTCCTCTGTCCATGGGATTCTCCAGGCAAGAATGCTGGAGTGGATTGCCATGCCCCTCTCCAGGAGATCTTTCTGACCCAGAGGTCAAACTCATGTCTCTTGCATTGGCAGGCAGATTCTTTACCACTACACTCCCTGAAAGTGAAAGTGATAGTCACTCAGCTGCGTCTGACTCTTTTTTGACCCCATGGACTCTACAGCCCATGGAATTCTCCAGGCCAGAATACAGGAGTGGGCAGCCTTTCCCTCCCCCAGGGGATCTCCCCAACCCAGGGATCGAACCCAGGTCTCCCACACTGCAGGCGGATTCTTTACCAGCTGAGCCAGGAGACACTCCCTGGGAAGACTGTATTTACCCTTCAGGTGCTGGCAAATCAGACTCTGAATTTTGGACTCACCTCAAAGCTGCCATATTTCAACTACTTGGTAGCCACATGTGGCTAGCATCTACTGTCTGGAGAAACACAGATACGGAAATTTTCCTTTATTTCAAAAGTTCTACTGGATGACACTGATTTAGGGGGGAAAAGGCATCTTAAAAAGAGCACTGGAAAGTGACAAATGAAACAAAATGATAATGATAAAGAAAAGAACTTTAGGATTAAGAAACAACATTAGAACAAAATTAAAATAAACTCTATAATGAGTAAGGAAGAGTCCAGTTATATTCTCTGTCATATAATCACCTATAAAATGAGCCTAACACTAGTGCCTGTGTCTTAGGGCCGTTGTAAAGATTGAGGGTTAACAGCCTAGTATGTAGTAAGCACCATATAAATGCTTACTACCATAAGTGTCCACCATAGAAATGCACTGGTGAGATCTTCCGCTCCCAGGAGATCACCCTGAAGCCGTGCTTCCTGCAGGCAGGTCCCAGGAGGTGAGGCACCATCACCTGGTAAGACAGGCGAGCCCCATGGGCCCGGCCAAAACATTTCGAACTGGGCTACAGCCCCGGACTGCCCCTGATTCACTCCTTCTTTCCTGCTCTCCTTCCGTAGTGTCAGATTGCAGCCTGGTTTCTATGTCACATCTCCACCTTTTCCTATGCTTTCCCCTAATACATCTCTCACATAATCCTTGCTGATCCTGTCTTAGCATCAGCTTCATGGTAGACCCAAACTGAAAAAAGTGTTTGCTACTATTAGTATTACTTTTCAGGAGCCATATCTTTATCTTCGTGCCATGTGAAACCTCCTAGAAGTTTTCTTTCATCAAAACTCCCATGGAAAACAAACTTATGGTACCAGGTGAGAAAGCAAGGTGGGGGAATAACTAAATTGGGAGATTGGGATTGACATATACACACTTGTTGTCATTCAGTTGCTAAGTAATGTCTGACTCTTTGGGACCCCGTGGACTGCAGCACACCAGGCTTCCTTGTCCTTCACTATCTTCCTGAGCTTGTTCAAACTCATGTCCATTGAGTTGGTGATGCTAGCCAACCATCTCATCCTCTGTCGTCCCCTTCTCCTCCCGTCTTCAATCTTTCCCAGCATCAATATCCTTTCCAATGAGTCAGTTCTTCACATCAGGTGGCCAAAGTATACACACTTCTACATATAAAATAAATAACTAATAAGGATCTCCTATATAGTACTGGGAACTCTTCTCAATACTCTGTAATGATCTATATGGGAAAAGAATAAAAAAAGAGTATATATATATGCGTGTGTGGTTAGTCACTCAGCTGTGTCCGACTCTCTGTGACTATTTGGACTGTGGCCAGTCAGACTCCTCTGTTCACAGAGTTTTTCGGGCAAGAATACTAGAGTGGGTTGCCACCTACCTTACCTAGAGGATTTTCCTGACCCAAGGATCGAACTCATGTCTCCAATGTCTCCTGAGTTGTAGGTAGATTCTTTACCTGCTGAGCCAAAGGGAAGCCACTCCTGGGTATATATCTGAACAAAACAGAAACACTAACTCAAAAGATACATGCATCCCAAGGTTCATGGCAGCTTTATTTATAATAGGCAAGATATGAATGCAATCTAAGTGTTCATCCACGGATGAATAAATAAGCAGAGTGATATACATACGTGCTAAGTGGCTTCAGTTGTGTCTGCCTCTTTGTGACCCTATGGACTGTAGCCCACTAGGCTCCTCTGTCCATAGGATTCTCCAGGCATGAATTCCAAGGTGGGTTACCATTTCCTTCTTCATGGGACCTTCCCAAACCAGAAATCGAACCTCATTTCTTATGTCTCCCCCATTAACAGGAGGGTTCTTTACCACTAGTGCCACCAGGGAAGTCATATATATATATATGTATACACACACACACACACACACATATATATATCTTATGGCTGAGTGATATTCCATTGTATGTATACACACACACACATATGTACACATTACAGCTACTTGTAAAAAAATGAGTTTGGAATATTTCCTCACATTATATATGACAATAAACTCAAAATGGATTGAAGGCCTAAATGTAAGACCAGAAACCATAAAACTCCTAGAAGAGATCATAGGCGGAACACCTTTTGACATTTGTCTTACCAATAATTTTTTGTATCTTCCTAAAGCAAAAGAAATAAAAGCAAAAATGAAAAATTGGACCTAATTAAACTTAAAAAGCTTTTAAATAGCAAAGAAAACCACCCACAAAATAAAAAGACAGCCTTCTGAATGCAAGAAACTATTGGTATGACCAATAAGGCATCAAGATCCTTAACACATAAAGAGCTCATTCAGTCCAGTCGCTAAGTCATGTCCGACCATTTGCAGCCCCAAGGACTGTAATACGCTGGGCCTCCCTGTCCATCACCAACTCCCAAAGCTTGCTCAAACTCATGTCCATCGAGTTGGTGATGCCATCCAACCATCTCATCCTCTGTCATCCCCTTCTTCTCCCACCTTCAATCTTTCCCAGCATCAGGGTCTTTTCCAAGGAGTCAGTTCTTCACATCAGGTGGCCAAAGTATAGGAGTTTCAGCTTCAACATCAGTCCTTCCAATTAATATTCAGTGCTGATTTTCTTTAGGGTTGACTGGTTGGATCTCCTTTCAGTCCAAGGAACTCTCAAAGAGTCTTTTCCAACACCACAGTTCAAAAGCATCAATTCTTCGGCACTCAGTCTTCTTCACAGTCCAACTCTCACATCCATACATGACCACTGGAAAAACTATAGCTTTGACTAGATGGACCTTTATTGCCCAAGTAATGTCTCTGCTTTTTAATATGCTATCTAGGTTGGTTATAGCTTTTCTTCCAAAGAGCAAGCACCTTTTAATTTCATGGCTGCAGTCACCATCTTCAGTGATTTTGGAGCTCAAGACAATAAAGTCTGTCAGTGCCATGAGGAAATGTGACCAGATGCCATAATCAGCTTTTTGAATGTTGAGTTTTAAGCCAGCATTTTTACTCTTCTCTTTCATTTTCATCAAGGGGCTCTTCAGTTCCTCTTTTCTTTCTGCCATAAGGATGGTATTATATTCATGTCTGAGGTTATTGATATTTCTCCTGGAAATATTCCAGCTTGTGCTTCACCCAGCCTCGAATTTCACATGATGTACTCTGCATATAAGTTAAATAAGCAGGGTGACAATGTACAGCCTTGATGTACTCCTTTCCCTATTTGGAACCAGACTGTTGTTTCATGTTTGGTTCTAACTGTTGCTTCTTGACCTGCATACAGATTTTTCAGGAGGCAGGTAAGGTGGTCTGGTATTCCTGTCTCTTCAAGAATTTTCCACAGTTCGTTGTGATCCACACAAAGGCTTTTGTGTAGTCAATGAAGCAGAAGTAGATGTTTTTCTGGAACTCTCTTGCTTTTTTGATGATCCAGTGGATGTTGGCAATTTGATTTCTGGTTCCTCTGCCTTTTCTAAATCCAGCTTGAACATCTGGAAATTCTCAGTTCACCTACTATTGAAGCCTCACTTGGAGAATTTTGAGCATTACTTTGTTAGTGTGTGAGATAACCGCAATTGTGCGGTAGTTTGAACATTTTTTGGCATTGCATTTCTTTGGAATTGGAATAAAGACTGACCTTTTCCAGTCCTGTGGCCACTGCTGAGTTTTCCTGGCATATTGAGTGCAACACTTTCACAGCATCATCTTTCATGACTTGAAAGAGCTCAACTGAAATTGCATCACCTTCACTAGCTTTGTTCTTAGTGATGCTTCCTGAGGCCCACTTGACTTCAGACTCCAGATGTCTGGCTCTAGGTGAGTGACTACACCATCGTGGTTATCTGTGTCATGAAGATCTTTTTTGTATAGTTCATACTCAATGTCAAAAAAAGCTCATATCAAAGAGCTGATACTCAATATAAAAAAAAGAACCCAATTTAAAGAATTAGCACAATAGCCAAACAGAGATTTTCCAAAAGAAGATCCACACGTGGCCAGCAAGCACATGAAAAAAAGATGCTCTGCATGGTTAATCATAAGAGGAGTGCAAATCACAGCCATAGTGAGACTTCACCCCACAGCTGCCAAAATGGCTATCATCAAAATGTCTATAAATCACACATGTTGGCAGGGATGTGCAGAAAAGGGAGCCCTAGTACACTGTTGATGGGATTCCTAATTGGTGCAGCTGTTACGAAAAATCCATACAGAGTTTCCTCAGAAAACTGAAAGTAGAACTGGGATACTATCCAGCAATTCCACTGCTGTGCCTGTGCCTGAAGAAAACAAAAGCACAAATTTGAAAACATACGTGCACCGTAAAGTTTTTAGCAGCATTATTTACAATAGTCAAGATACAGGAGCATCCTAAGCGCCCATCAACAGGTGACTGGATAAAGAAAATGTGGTATATTTATATTTGTACATGAGTATTACTCAGCCATAAAAGTGAATGGAATTCTGCCCTTTGCAACATGTGGATGAACTTAGAGAGTGGTAAGTCTACTGAAATAAGTCAGACAAAGACAAATACTCTGTTATCACTTATATGTGAAATCTAAAAAATAGATGTGTGTAACAAGATAGAAACAGACTCACAGATATAGAGAACTGTTGTTTTCCAGTGAGAAGAAGGAAGTGGGAGATAGGGGTAAGGGATTAAGAGACACAAATTACCATATATAAAATAAATAACAAGGATATATTGTACAGCACATGGAAATGAGACATTATTTTGTAATAACTTTAAATGGAGCACAATCTATAAACATATTGACTCACTATGTTGTACATATGAAACTAAACCAATATTGTAAATCAGCTATACTTCAATTTAAAAAATAACAACCTTATCTGGTAACCCACTACCGTGGAACGCAGAGTACGCACGCACACAAAGCCATCATCCTGAGAATACAGTTTAAGAGCAGCTATGATGCAGTAACAGAACCAACATCTGAAAGAGCAAGGCCCTTCAAAAAAAAGAAAATTTGTTCACCTGAATAAGACTATTTCACACAAAATGTATAAAATCATTAATTCAAGGGCATACAAATACTAAAAGCATAAACACATTTTCAAGAAGCAGTAGACAAGTTAATGAGCTGTGCTCATGGGTTCCTATGAAAGGAGGCATCCAGGCGACGGATGGATGGAAGGCAGGTCAGTCCAGGAATGGCACATTCAGCTACTGGTCGCTAATAGAGCTCTTCTCAATGCTTAATTAAGCAGTTCTGATTGTTCTGTGAGTATGAGAAAATGCATCTGGAGATTCGTGCCATCTGGTTCTGCCCTCCCAATTAATCTAGCTACAAATGGTCTTTAGCCAACTCACTTTTTCATTATTAAGAGGACAAATCATAGCATACTATGAACTAGAAGTAATTCAGCATGGAAAATACATTACAACTTAAGTGGAGTTGAAAATAAATTCACACAAACCTTGAGAGCAAATTTGCTTCCTGTTTCAAGACCCTTGCGTTGCCAGGGGGTTGATAGTGAACACCCCAGGAACTATACAGTCCATGGGATTCTCCAGGCCAGAACACGGAACTGGGTAGTCTTTCCCTTCTCCAGGGGATCTTCCCAATTCAGGGATCGAACCCAGGTCTCCCGCATTACAGGTGGATTCTTTACCAGCTGAGCCACAAGGGAAGCCCAAGAATACTGGAGTGGGTAGCCTATGACTTCTTCAGGGGATTTTCCCAATCCAGAAATCGAACCAGGGTCTCCTGCATTGCAGGCGGATTCTTTAGCAACTGAGCTAGGAGGGACTGATGGGCACAGATTATTCCTATCCCACATTAGTCTTGTTAATAAGGCTGACATTTGGTCACCTGCAGGGGGGTTTGGGATGGCCTCCCACAATCTGCCTCCACCCTTGCTGCTTCAACCAAAAGAGCAAACTGCACCTCCAGGTCAAGTTGGTGTTCAGCTACTAATATATGCACTGATAGCCAGTTTGTGTCTCTGTGTGTGTCTTTCTCTCTTCCTCCTCTGTCTTTTCTTCTCTGTTTCTCTTCTCTCTCTTGTTCTTTATCCCTCTTTCCTAGGTATCAGAGAGGGAGAGAGAGAGAAAGAGAGAGAACCACGTTTCTCCTCAAAAATCATACCTAAAATCTAAATTAAATAAGCATCACTTCATGGGAAATAGAGGGTGACAAGTGGAAGCGATGACAGATTTTATTTTCTTGGACTCCAAAATCACAGCTGACGGTGACTGCAGGAATTAAAAGATGCTTGCTTCTCGGAAGAAAAGCTAAGACAAAGCTAAACAGTGTAAGAAAAAGCAGAGACATCACTTTGCTGACAAAGGTCCATATAAACAAAGCTATGCTTTTTCCAGTAGTCTTGTTTGGATGTGATAGTTGGACCATGAAGGCTGAGCACCAGAGAACTGATGCCTTTGATTTGCAGTGCTGGAGAAGGCTCTTGAGAGTCCCTTGGACTGAAAGGCGATCCAACACATCAAATCTGAAGGAAATAAACATATTCATTGGAAGGACTGATGTTGAAGCTAAAGCTCCAATAATACTTTGGCCACCTGATGCGAACAGCCGACTCACTGAAAAGGACTGTGACACTGGGAAAGACTGAAGGCAAAATGAGAAGGAGGCAACAAAGGATGAGATGGTTAAGTAGTATCACTGACTCAGTGGACAAGAATTTGAGCAAACTCCAGGAGATAGTGGAGGACAGAGTAGCCTGCCATCCTGCAATCCATGGGTCTGCAAGGAGTCAGATACACCTTTGCAACTAAACAATAACACATATATTTAAAGTTAACAAATGAATTAAAACTCATTAAACTTCTTCATTTAAAATATCTGCAATTTCATTCTCTCTGCAGATATTAGAGCTTTTATAAGTGATGCATTTTCATCTCTTTGAGCAATATTAGTAAACACCCATTTTTAAAATGCTCTGTCTATAAATAGTTTTTTTCCTTCCTTCTTTCCTTTATCCCTTCCCTCTCTTTCTTTCTTTTCCTTTTTTTCCCCTACCACCAAAGTATATTTGGAAAGGAATTTTCTCTTCTATCCTTCTCAAAACATAATCAAATGCAAACCCCAAGCAACAAAAGTTCTTTTCATAATTTATTTGTTGAAAGTGGTAGGTATTTTGTTGCTTTGTACTGCTGATGGGAATGGGGATAGAGGGCTTCTTTTCTCTCTTTTTTTAAAATTCAGTTTATATTCTGTTTTAAATTTTATTTCCTCCTTCTCATGCTTACTGATTTAATAAAGGATTAATATTCAGCATATATAACAAGATATATACAACTCAACATCAAAAAACAAACCACCTGATTAAAAAAATGGGCAGAAGAACTGAATAGACATTTTTCTAAAGAGGAAATACAGTGGCCAACAGGCACATGAAAAGATGCTCAAGTTTGCTATTCATCAGGGAAATGCAAATCAAAACCACAGTGAGATATCACCTCATCCCTGTCAGAAGGGCTGTCATCAAAAAGCACACAAATAACAAGTGTTAGGATGTGGAGAAAAGGGAACCCTTGCCCACTGTTGGTGGGAATGTACATTGGTGTAGCCACTGTGGAAAACAGTATGGAGTTTTCTCAAAAAAGTAAAAATAGAACTACCATATGACCCAAAAATTCAACTCCTGGGTATATCTTTGAAAAAAATAAAAACCCACAATCCTAGTTCAAAAAGATCCATATACCCTTGTGTTCATAACAGCATTGTTTACAATTACCAGGCCATGAATCTAAGCATCCATCCACAGATGAATGAATAAAGAAGATGTAGCATATATCATATTGTGGGCTTCCCTGGTGGCTCAGACAGTAAAGCATCTGTCTGCAATGCAGGAGAGCTGGGTTCGATCCCTGGGTAGGGCAGATCCCCTGGAGAAGGAAATAGCAGCCCACTTCAGGATTCTTGCCTGGAAAATCCCATGAATGGCAAAGCCTGGTAGGCTACTGTCCATGGGGTTACAAAGAGTCGAACACGACTAAGCGACTTCACTTCACTTCACTTCATATGTATAATAAAATATGTGTCTGTACATATATAGATACATATACAATGGAATACTACTCAGCCACAAGAAAGAATAAAATTTTGCCCTTTGAAGTAACATGGATGGACTTGGAGGGCATTATGCTTAGTGAAATGAATCAGACAGAAGAAGACAAATACTGTATGATATCACTTACATATGGAATCTAAAAAATATAATGAATTAGTGAATATGCAAAAAAGAAGCAGACTCACAGGTGCAGAGAACAAACTAGTGCTTATTAGTGGAGAGAAGGGGAGAGGGCGGGATAGAGGTGGGGGAGGGTAAGACTGGTGTAAGGTATATTGTCAGATACGCAAGGNTCACAGGTGCAGAGAACAAACTAGTGCTTATTAGTGGAGAGAAGGGGAGAGGGCGGGATAGAGGTGGGGGAGGGTAAGACTGGTGTAAGGTATATTGTCAGATAAGCAAGGATGTGCTGCTATAACCTTTAAAAAATTGTATGAACATTTTAAAATGGGTAAAATATTGAACTTTTACATATTTCTAAAAGTCAAAGTACACATAAAGTTGAAACCAGAGAAGTATCATTCCCTCCTAGATGCCTTCATCCTGTGTCCTTTACACTTGGCAGATAATTAACTTGTCTTCCAGTTTCTCCTTGTGTTTCTTTGAAGTCATTTCTTAATTGCCATTAAAGCGTCACCTTTTTCTCCAGAGGGAATGTTAACTTTTCAAAACATCTTCCAGGTAGTGTAATTTTGTCACTTCTATTTCTGGAACATTTGTCATTGCACAAAGAAAGCATACTTTTTTTTTTTAAATTTTTGACAACCCTCTTAAGTATTTTATCATTAAATAGCCAATGAAACTCTATCCTAACGGACAATTTTCCTGGTCACTTCTGACTTATTATAAAGTGTTGCATTATTAATACTACCTGTTACAGGTTGTATCAGGCACACTCTAAGGTGGGTCCTGTAATCAGACCTTCTGGTACACACTCCCCTGTAAACCTCCTGCCCTTGAGTGTGGCTGGGGCCTGTGGCTTGCTTCTAACCAGCAGAATATGGCAGCGGTGATGAGCTCTCTTCTCTATCAATGCATCACACAAGACTGTAACTTCTGACCAGCTAGTGACTGTCTTGACTGACTCTTCATCTCTAGCTGGTTTTAATGAATTAAGCTAGTACATGGAGAGGCCCTTGCTGCCAGGAAGTGAAGGCAGCCCCCAGCTGACAACAAGCAAGTTTCTGAGGCCCTCAGTCTTGCAGCCAGTGAATTACTGAATCCTGCAGACCACAGGTCCTTCCCCAGGTGGGCCTCAAATGAGACCCCAGCCCTGGCCTTCTCCTTGACTGTAACCTTGAGAGAAATCCCGCTGCAGCAGACCCAGCTAAGCCATGCCTGAACTCCTGACTCCAGAAGCTATGGGATCCTAAACGTGGACTGGTTTAAACCAATATGTTTGTGGTAATTTGTGATGAAGCAATTAATGACAAATGTACAAGTTTTACCTTTATAAATGCAACAACATTTGCTGTAGCTTTTGAAGGATTCAGTATGTGAATTTCACATGTTGGGCTATTTCTATAATCTTCATGCGGGAAAGGCTTTTTTAAAAATTCCAATCAAAGTAGCCTCTCCATCGGGGGTTCCATCATGCTGTTTTTCCATCGAGCATTTCTATTTTACAAATTACTCTTATGAAGATGTAGTCTCCAACAAATTTTTCAACTGGTGGCTTTTAAAAAGATGCTGTTTATTATTCATCTCCTTACTGGAATAGAATGTAGCAAATACATAAGTGGAGGTATTGAAACATCTCCTTACTGGAATAGAATCTAGAAAATACTTAAGCTGAAGTATTGGAAACATTTATGCTTTCATCTGATTATACTGCTAGTATTCTCTACCACACAATTTATTCTAATACTTTTGTCTTTCAAATTTTAACATGTTTCCTAAATCTCTTCCAGATTTGTTGACAAAGGAAAGTGGTTTAATTTACTGGTATGTATCAATTCTTATGTATGTGCTTAGCCATTTTTTTTCCTCAAAGGCTTGAATGGCTGCTTTCCTAATGAGGATTTTGCTACTGAGCAAGAGACTTCAAAGGTAACTTCTAAACAATTATCATTGAGATTAACGGTTATTTTGGAAATATGGAGTATCTAGTAGCTTTAAACACAACAAAGAAAAATTGGACAGTGTCTTTATGTTTAGTTTTTAAGTGTTTTCCCTTTTAAGTGTCTTTATTAATCAATGGCATTAATAACTACCAGCTCAAGGCTCAATTATACACTAGAATATATTTCACTTGTAAAGGAAAGTGGTCTTAAATCCATGTTGCAGATGCGATGTCCCCCTATGTGATCTTCATCACTCCTCACTTGTCAATTCCTAGCCAGAGGACCCTTTAAAAACCCATCCTGTCTCGTCCTTGGACAGAAACGCCCAGTGCCTCGCACCTCATTCTCAGCAAGAGCCCAAATGTTTCCAGATCCCCACGTGACTTTCACTTTCTTCCTTCCCAGTGATTGGACTCCCCTTCTCACTCACTCCTCCCCCACCAGGCTGGCCTCTCAGGTTGAGTGAAGAGAGCTTCTACCGAGGTCTTTGCTGTTGCACTTTTTCCTGCTTGAAGCGCTCTCCCTCCAGTATCCAAAAGATTTATTTGCTTACTTCTTTACGTGCTGCGTGCCAAGTCACTCCAGTTGCGTCAGACTCCTTGCGACCCCGTGGCCTGTGGCCCGCCAGGCTCCTCTGTCTGCGGGATTCTCCAGGCATGAATACTGGAGCGGGTAGCCGAGCCCTGCTCTCTTGCTTCCTTTAGGTCTGCTCCAATGTCTCCTTAGGAAAGAAGTCTCCCCTTCTATAGCTAGGTACAGATATGTATCTAAAGCTACATATAGAAATAGCTGTAGGGTAGATAGATAAAATGGAATAGATAGGTACATGGAATAGGTAGACAGATGAGAGAAGGGAGACAGAATGGATGGGTACGTAGAATCGATAGACCGCAATTCCCCAGACACTTCTGTCCCTGCCCTGCTCTTTTGCCCCTGTCTCATCTCTCATACCTGACCTTTTATGTATGTACTCGTTGTCTCCACCCGAGAGTACAACGGGTCTGTCCAGTGTTCTCTCCCCCATACCTAGATTGTACCTGGCTTATGGAGGATGCTCAGTAAAGAGTGCATTCAAACGGGCTTCTTGATAATAATTGAATTTTTGATTCTTTCTACCTGATTTGGGGTTAAGCTGTCCTTGTTTTTATCATGTGATGTGGTGACAAAGAGGTTACTATAGGGATAGACCTTTTAGCTGTCCTTGGATGGCCTCTGTGCCTGAATACTGAGTTACCTTTCACAGAGAGGGCAAGTGACCTTCTGGTCATCCTCAGAAGGCGTTTCTCTACCTGATCTTCTAGCAGCATGTGCTTCCTTGAGCTGAGCGTGCGATGGCAGCCTGTTCCCAAGAGTAGAGTGAAGTCAATGGAACCATCCAGGGAGCCATGAGCCAAATGCACTGTCTTTTCTGCATTAAGGATGTGCTGGTACCGATAGCAACAACAAACCCCCAATCCTCGCTTCCCTTTAATAAAATGAGACACGCATCCTAGGGGGTCTCAGCCAGCTGCTGTCACATAACAGTCCCTACCCTGGGTTATTAACTGACTTGTCCAGCCTGGGCTTCCCAGGTAGCATGCTGCTGCTGCTGCTAAGTTGCTTCAGTCGTGTCCGACTCTGTGCGACCCCATAGACGGCAGCCCACCAGGCTTCCCCATCCCTGGGATTCTCCAGGCAAGAACACTGGAGTGGGTTGCCATTTCCTTCTCCAATGCATGAAAGGGAAAAGTGAAAGTGAAGTCGCTCAGTCGTGTCTGACTCTTAGCGACCCCATGGACTGCAGCCTACCAGGCTCCTCTGTCCATGGGATTTTCCAGGCAAGAGTACTGGAGTGGGGTGCCATTGCATAGTGGTATAAAGAAAAAAACCCACCTTTCAATGCAGAAGATGCAGGAGACGTCAGTTCGATCCCTGGGTTGGGACTATCCCCTGGAGGAGGAAATGGAAACCTACTCCAATATTCTTGCCTGGAGAACCCCATGGACAGAGGAGCCTGGTAGGGTACAGTCCATGGGGTCACAAAATAGTCAGACATGACTGAGGGAGACAGCAAGTGAGCGAGCTTGTCCGGCCCCTTGTTACATCATGGGGTCTGATCTGTGGTCTTTGAATTTCTTTCCTATCTGCTCCTCTGATTTCAGTGTCTTCACACTGGCATTCTCATTGTGTGTATCCTCCTGCCAGGAAAGTTGCCAGCTGCCACCTTCCACTGAGGGCATGCTTCCTCTTTCAGGTCTGCCTTTTCTAATAGTACTTGGTATCAGTGAACTGTAATTGAGCAAAGCTGTAGTAGGCGGTGGGGGGTGGGGTGGGGAATAGAACTCCCCCTGGGCCATTCCAGACTTTTGTCTAGAGAAAAATACCAGGGCCTCCACAATGGTTTGCTAACATTACGGCCTTAGACAAGTCACTTATTATATCTGAAGCTCAAGATTCTTCATGTAAAATTGTGGATAATAACATCTGTCTTGTCCCCATAAGACTGCTCTAAGAATCAAAATGAAATTCACATTTCAAGGCAGAGGCCTTGACGATGTAAGCTAATGTCACTGCAGCACTCTTCAGAAGGTTCTGCTTTGCCTTTTAGCTCCTTTACTGGAAAATTTGCTTCTTACATTATTTACACACAGCTGGCATTAACCAGTGGCCACTCTTACTGTTTAATATTGTCTACGCGTATTTAAGTCTCCTCCTCCCTTTTCTGCTTTTCCTAAAAGCACAGACATCAGTGGCTCTAGATGCGCTCCGTTGTTGTTATAACCAAGGATGGGCAGACCAGGTATTTGCAGTCCTGGTTTGAAGCAAGCACACAGCTATTTGTCTGGCACAGTCTTCACAGTTTCAAGGTACTCGTCTGCTCTGCTCATCTGCAGGATTAGAGGTGCTTCCAGTGAGCACACTGGGATGGAGGGATGCCTGCAGAGTTCAAGGTTAAGCGAGAGCATACATACAACTCTGGGGATGAGTGTATGCATGCATGTATCAGCTTTTTACAGATACAGACCCTTCATACTGAAGATAGATGCCACTGGGTACAGAGTCCCACATTTTTATGATACATTAATATTGATCTTGTTTTTGCATAGCAAAGAAAAACGGCTGAACAGACATTTTAATGTAGTGAAATGATTATTGATTCTCAGCATGCAGGCAAGTACATCTGTTTAGTCTTCAGGATTCATTACAGTAAACTAATGGACAAAGAGAAGAGGGGAAGTGTGAGTTTACTCTTTAGAATAAGGGACAATCTTGAGTGTCTGTTAAGCCACCACCTCTAGTGAGCTAAGTCAATCTATCTTTATTCACTTTTTCCATGTATAAGACAGCAGTGCTTACCTGGCACAGAAGTCTTGAGGCTCTGCTCTTAAGCGCAAAGGTCAGTCGACAGAACTGATTTCTAGATTTCTCCTAAACAGTCTCTCCTGGTATGTGATTCTTCACTGGGCAGGGAAAGGCCTGCTTTAAGGGAGGTGGGATGAAGTGAATGTAAAATGAGTGTCAACTTACCTGTCACTGCCTATCACAACCAGTCTGAAATGTATAAAGACGATTCATTGTGCATACACACTGAGAAAAGTCGGCCAAATTTGCACAATGTTCAGTAAGCTGCTGTTTAGTTGATAAGTTGCATCTGACTCTTTGTGACCCCATGGACTGCAACACGTCAGGCTCCCCTGTCCTTCCACTATCTCCTGGAGCTTGCTCAAATTCATGTCCATGGAGTCAGTGATGCCATCCAACCATCTCATCCTCTGTCATCCCCTTCTCCTGCCTGCAATCTTTCCCAGCATCAGGGTGTTTTCCAATGAGTCAGCTCTTTGCATCAGGTGGCCAAAGGATTGGAGCTTCAGCTTCAGCATCAGTCCTTCCAATGAATAGTCAGGGTTCACCTTCATCAAGAGGTAACCATTTTTATTATGAGATACAGTAAGTACCCTCCATATGACTGAGTTCTGTTCTGAGAGCACTTTCATAAGTCCAATTTGTTTTATGTCTAACACTGTTAGCCTAGACACCCTACCTAACAATTGACTATATATTGCTGCTTTTACGCTTGCTTCTGGACATCTGGGCTTGAAATAGAGACGATGTACAGTCCTGCACAGTAAAGTATACAAAAGCACAACCACTTGAGGAGGATACACATGCTTGACAATGTATGCCAGGCAAGGGAACCAATTCATGTGATTGGACATGTGAAAGCTAAACTCTGTTCAAGTCTCTGCCCTATATTTCTGTTTTGCTTTCTTTCTATTCTTCTTGACTTATGGGAGCTCTTGATATATTTTGAATATAAGCTCACTGTTGGTTTTATAGGTTGCAAATGCCTTTGTTATCTCCATGATTACAGTAAGCTAGCTATTTTTTGGTCTTTAGAAGTTATTTTTTCTCCGCTATGAGCTTGAATTTGAGCAAGCTTTGGGAGATAGTGGAGGACCGAGGAGCCTGGCGTGCTACAGTCCATGGGGTCCCAAAGACACATGACTTAGTGACTGAACGATAGTAACAATGAGCTTGGACATTGTATTAGTTTTCAGTGGCTGCTGTAGCAAATTACTACAACTTGGTGGCTTGAAACTACAGAAATTTATTCTTTCCCACTCAAGAGGCCAGAAATAAGAAACCAAAGTATTTTCAGGGCTGTGTTTTGGCCTCTTCCAGCTTCTAGTGACGTCCATACCCCTTGGCTTGTGGGTACATCTGCCTCCATCTTCACACTGTCTGTCTTCTTCTCTATCTGTTATAAGGACACTTGTCATTGGATTTAGGGTCTCCCTGAATAATCCAGGATAACTCATCTCAAAATCCTTAACTTAATTACATCTGCAAAGACCCTTCATCTAAATACAGTCAGAATCACAGGTTTCAGGAGTTAAGATGTGGACATAACATTTTGGGGAACACCACTGAATCCACTATCAAAGTTATACATCCACTTATTATTCTTCTAGTGACTATAATCCAAGGCAAAATAGACACTCTTGACTTACCAAAGACAAATAGTGTGCCTCTATCTCTTCCCAGAAAGGTTTATCAGTAAAATTAAATTAAAATAAAAAAATACATTTGAGAAAATGAAATTAGTCAAATTTCATTTTCTCAAATGGATTTTATTTATTTTGTTATCCACCTGTTTGCTTCAGAAATGAGTAGTTAGTACCTCTTTGCATGCCAAGGATTGGAAATAGGGGTGGAAGCCTGGCAGACACACTCTCCAAAGCACTGCTTAAACTGGGGTTAAACTGGAGTGTTGGTTTGAAGAAAATCTTGAGATCAGCTGGTTCCTCAAGCTTTATTGCATTAATTAGGGAAACCGAGAGTTAAGTTGAATGACTTTTTAAAATGCATTTATTTTTAGTTGGAGGATAATTGCTTTACAATTCTGTGCTGGTTTCTGCCGTAGGTAGACATGAGTCAGCCACAGGTATACACATGTCCCCCCCCTTGCACCTCCCTCCCCGACGCACCCTGTCCCACCCACTAGGTCATCACGGAGTGCCGGGTTGGCGCTCCCTGCGTGGTACAGCGACCTCCCACTGGCCTTCTATTTCACACACAGTAACACACATGACTCAGCGCAACTCTCAGCTTGCCCCACCCTCTCCTCACCCCACTGTGTCCACAGGTCTGTTTTTTATGTCTTCATTTCCACAGCCACCCTGCCAATAGGTTCATCAGCACCATCTTTCTAGAGTCCTTATACACATGTTAAGATGCAATATTTTCCTCTAACTTATGAATGACTTTGTGTGCCAGAAGTTTACATAGTCAGACCCCTCAAGTCCTTCAGATCCCAGTCTAGCCCTTATAACTTCTCGAGTGGACATGATCTGCCGACTCAATAAATATATTTAAAGAACATTACACTGAAAAAATGCTTATTGCTAGACCATATAAAAGTAGGAAATAAAGCCATTTGCAACAACATGGATGGACCTGGAGATTATCCCACTACGTGAAGTAAGTCAGACAAAGACAAATATCATATGCTATCCTTTATATGTGGAATCTAAAATAAGCACACAGATAATTTATTTGCAAATCAGAAATAGGCTCATAGAAAAAACTTGTGGTTATCAGAGAAGAAAGGGGAGAGAGGGAAAAATTAGGAGTTTCGGATTAGCAGATACAAATTCCGGATAGCACAGGGAACTACATACAATGTCTTGTAATTATTACCCATAATGGAAAAGAGTCTGGAAAAGAATATATATATATCATTGAATCACGTTGATGTACATCTGAAATACTGTAAATCAACTATACTTCAACACAAAAGCAGAAGAAAAGTTGAAAAAAGACAAAGCCACACGGGCATCTAAGAAAGATATGCAGAAAAATGTTTGCCGAAACATGCAGCTCCAGTTCTTGGAAGCTGTCTCATCAGTCACTCAGTCGTGTCTGACTCTACGACCCCCTGGATTGTAGCCCGCCAGGCTCCCCTGTCCATGGGGGTTCTTCTGGAATACTGAATACCAAAGTGGGTTGCCAAACCCTCCTTTAGCGGATCTTCCCAGCCCAGGGATCGAACTTCTGCATTGCAGGTGAATTCTTTACCAGCTGAGCTAAACAGGCACACCGCTCATAATGTATATCTTTGGTCAAAATATAATACCCACAGCCAATTGTGGAAAGAGACAAGATCTATGGAATGTTCTAGTAGTGGAAACCTTTGCTATGTGATTAGTGACAATAATAGAAGTTAACATCCCATGAACACTCAAAATACACCAGGCGTTCTCCTATCGTTGGCCAGGGCAGGGGAAACCCACATGTAAGTTGTATGCCAGCTTTAGGAGCTTGTGTTATTATTCTTGTGCCTATTTAAAGATAAAGATACAAAGGTGGAGAAGGTTCAGGAACTTGTCTGTTTGGGAGAAGCCATGGTGAGTGGTGGAGTCAGGATTCTAGCCTGGAGAGCTGGGGCTCTCTTCTGGGCACCAGGGAGCCCTACCCATGGGTGCTGAGCTGCAGAAAGGGGCATCTGTCTTCTCAAGAGCCTCCCGTCCTGTTCTCACAAACCCAGGGGATCACACTGTTTATGCCCCATAGAGAAGGGAGGGGAGAGAGACTCATTCCTTTGGCATCTCACCTACCTCTCTTGTTAGACTATCACTCTTCATGGGTCTCCTTTGTGTTTTGAAGAAACAATCACTATTTTCCCTCTAAAATCTGGCCATTGGGTCAGAAAGAGGGAGATCCATAGAAACAATCTGTGTGTCCCGTGGGCTTTGTCCCCGGGATGCTGGCATAGAGACGCAGTGAACGGGGCAGATAAGCAGGAAGACTGCTGTTGTTATCGCTGTTTGGTTGCTCAGTCGTGTCCGATTCTTTGCGACCCCATGGACTGCAG
The DNA here is from genome assembly GCA_006410935.1 of Redunca redunca. Classification (NCBI taxonomy): domain Eukaryota; kingdom Metazoa; phylum Chordata; class Mammalia; order Artiodactyla; family Bovidae; genus Redunca; species Redunca redunca. The sequence goes on from SJYQ01006385.1 coordinate 568,455, forward strand.
CACGCTGGGCTCCCCTGTCCTTCACTGTCTCCCGGAGCTTGCTCAAATTCATGTCCATTGAGTCGGTGATGCCATCCAGCCATCTCATCCTCTGCCACCCTCTTCTCCTTTTGCCTTTAATCTTTCCCAGCATCAGGGTCTTTGAAAGACTGTTGAGAGTGTCCAATTTTACCAAAGTGCAGTCTCTCTCCAGAAGGAAAAAAAAAAAAAATTGCCCCAGAGTGTTTGCTCTGCAATCAGACAGTCACTTGTTAAGAGCGCTCATATTTCTAAGAGGCATTAGGGAACTGACAGGAACACTCTGCTGCCGCCATCACTTGTGAATTCATTCCAACCGTGATGAATACGAATGAGAAGGAGCAAGGGTTCTAAATGGATCCCTGCAGACTCATACTAGTGCTCCTGACATTTGACAAGCCGGTTTGCAAGGGGATCTTCAGGGCATGGTTGGCAGTCGGTGGTGACGACGCCTAGCACCACTTGGGGCTGGAATCTCAGAATTAGTATTCCCCACAGAGAAAATGCCAGCCCCCGTGTCTCATCACAGATGCCATATTGGTGCAGCTCGAATGTCACTTAGGTAAAATTAATTCTGATTGATGAGGCCCGATTCCTGCGTTTCCTTCTGGAATCACTTGCTCTGACCGTAATTGGATTGAAACATACATAATGCAGTTGAGAGTGATGAGGACGGGTCGGCTTAGTCATCACTGTCCTGTAATTTGCTTCTCCCCCCTCCCCACGTTAAAACCGTAAATAACATTGCCTCTTCTCTGGGAGGAACAGACAGTGATATTATGGGCACTGATCTTTTCCTTTTTCTTCACATTTGCTAAATTAAACTTTGTAAATAAGCTTTAAAAAGTCAAAAAGTGAAGTTCAAGAAATTGTCAGAGCCACTTTCTTCCTTTGTTAATGAGAGAGGCTGCAGACTGAAGTCTCTTCACGTCCATTGCTATGACTCTAAGATAGTCACAGCATGAAAAAGTTTGATGTCTACTTATTCCATAGTATAGACAAAAAAAGTATGAATACTTTCCTTGTCACCCCCTCCTCAGAAAACTGTGCTAGTAACTAAAAGTACAACTAACATATACCACATATTAGAGGAATTAAAATGCCTTGAATCTTTTTTAAAAAATTCAGAATAGCACATAAACATAGTAATAATTGTTCCCTAACATAATTTGGAGCCCAGGAAGGTGAGTGAGACCTGGGCAAGAAGGACGATGAAGAGAGTAGCTATTGTATCAGTTAGTTTCTGTTGCATAACAGAGACAGCTGATTAAGTGGCTAAAAACAGCAATCATTTATTTGTTCATAGTTCTGTAGGTTGGTGATTTGGTTTAGTTTAGCTAAAGGCTTGCCTCTGCTCCATGTGGTGTTAGCTGGGTCACTCAGGTGTCTGCAGTCCAGTGACGTTTCTGGGGCCACGTGGAAGGCTGGCTGCCTGGCCCCACTCACAGGACTACTGGTAGCAGGGTTGATGGGAGCAACCGGATTATATGTTGCTGATCATCCAGCAGGCTAATATGGCTTTGTTCACTTGATGGTGAGGGCAGCCAGAGAGGGCATGCCTCAATGCACAAGCTTCATCAGTTTTATGATATTCCATTGGCCAAAGCAAGTCACGTGGCCACACACATCCAGGTTCAAGGGCTGGAGTAGACTCAGAATCTTTATGGGAGGAATTTGTGGTGGTTCTAAAATATGTCCACAAATTCCTAGTAACTTCTCTACCAAGTTATGGAGGGCTGTGTCACTTCCCTTTGAATCTGGGTTAATCTTAGTGATTACTTGTAACTTTAACACTGACACAGCACTAATTTTATTTATTGCTTGTGTGTTTTTTAAAAATGAATGACAGAGTGATGGTCACTCAGTTGTGTATGAATTTTTGCAACCCCATGGACTATGGACTGTAGCCCACCAGGTTCCTCTCTCTGTGGAATTTTCCAGGCAAGAATACTGGAGTACGTAGCCATTCCATTCTCCAAGGCATCTTCTCAACCTAGGGATCGTGCACTGCAGGCAGATTCTTTATTGTCTGAGCCACTAGGGAAGCACCCCACCCCCAGCACCATTTAAAAACATTTTTGGGGTCACGTATTGGAAGCTCAGAATTTTAACCACTGGACCACCAGGGAAGGCCCCTGTCCTGCATAATTTTAAATGTGAGGTCAGTAAGGCCATGCTGAGACTGACTTGCTAAAGAAGCCACTTCAGCATATGGGCATTCAGGCTGACCACTCAGCTGAGCTCCCCACTGACGGCTGGCATCAGTGGCCAGCCTTCCAGAGGAGCCTTCTTGAACCTCCGGCCCAGTCAAACCTTCAGACAACTGCAGCCCCACTGACATCTGACGGGAACACACGAGAGGCTCCAAGGAACAATGGCCCAATGGAGCCCTCCCAGAATTCCTGACCCACGGTGTCTTGAGAAAAAAGATCAGATGTCCATTATTTTAATCCACTGCATTTGGGGGTAACATTTTTACTTAGCAATAATAATGGAATTACTTGGTTTAAAACCTCAAATGTAAATAATGTGGGTAATAAAAATGCTAGAAGAAATCTAGGCTATTAAACTTAGGAACTGAGGAGACCTTAAGCCCCCGAGCGGGCTCCACTTTGATTTCCTAAAGCTTCCCTTGTCTCCTCCACCATCACAAAACTTGATGTCAACAGAGCAGACTTGTCCACATAGCTGGGTCAGCCAAAGAGCTGCAATGCTTTGTAGGTCACTAAGATAGCACAGGAGCTGTAAGCCTTCTCACAACCTCCTGGAAGAACCCAGGGATGCCCCTGTTTCCAGATACATTTCCAGCCTGGATCTGAGTCTCCCTCCACTCCACATCACAGCACTGACTGTCTTCAACAGTTGATAAAGAAGCGCCACTCCCCAGAAGGACAACCCCACCCTGGGATCGGAACCTGTCTGCCTAGAAGCACAGCTCCTCAAGACTGTGTTATACAGCCTGCAGCGAAACGTGGGGTCCTCAGAGACCGCACGTCAGAGCCCCTTTGAGGTCTCACTGCCAAGTGTGGCTCTTCCCCTGCAAGAGCTACACGGTCACACCTTCCACCCCCATATGAACAGTCAGGCTTGATCCCATCCCCGCCCAAGACAGACCCTCATGTTCAGAGGATGGAGGAGGATGGCTCCCACTGGTCCCATAAAGGATCACATGCTCTCTCTCACACACAGACAAACACACACACACAACTATTTTGCATGATATACTGTACGTGCCTGCTGAGTCCCTTCATTCATGTCCATTCTTTGTGAACTTATGAATCGTAGCCCGCCAGGCTCCTCTGCCCATGGGGTTCTCCAGGCAAGAGTACCAGAGTGGGTTGCCACGCCCTCCTCTAGGTGATCTTCCCAACCAGGGATCGAACCCACGTCTCTTATGTCTCCTGCACTGGCAGGCATGTTCTTTGCCTCTAGCACCACCCGGGAAGCCCTCGATAGACTGTACTGTCTCTGCCTTTGCAGTGATGCTCTGCTTCTGAACCCTCAGGTCAGCTGAAGACATGACCAATCCCCCAGCTTCATAAGGATCCAACCATTTCCTTAAAATAACTACCTGGAAAGACCCGGTGAAGCATTTAAATACATTCTTTCTGCAAGTCCCTCTCTACTTGAGGAGGTTAGTTCTTTCTCCTATTCAATGAAATTAAGTTATAAAAGATTTCCTTTTTAAGAGGAACTGTCATGCCCATGTATTTAATCTCCTCTGGTTCCTGCAGAGGCCAGTTCACCTCCTTTTCCTCCTTTGGTTTGATCCTGGATCTTATAAAACAACCTCACACACTCCAAGGGGCCAGGCTTTCTTTTTTTAAACCATCTCCTGGATTCCCTCCCATGGGACTTGCCCTCCCCCAGCCTGTGGGGCTGAGGCTGTCCAGCCAGGGGCCCTCAGAGCAGGCTGGGAGGGCCGCTTTCCCTCCTCTGCTGTGCAGGGCCTTGATCTCATTCCAAACTGATCATAGATAGAAAGCGGGGTGGTGGTTAGGAGCATACCACTCTCTCAGAATCATTTCAGGGCCAGTCAGTCCAGAGGAATGGCTTCCCTGTGGCTCAGATGGTAAAGAATTGCTTGCAATGCAGAAGACCTGGTTTGATCCCTGGGTCAGGAAGATCCCCTAGAGAAGGAAATAGCAACCTAATCCAGTCTTCTTGCCTGGGAAATGCCATGGACAGAGGAGCCTTGCAGGCTACAGTTCATAGGGTTGCAAAGAATCACACACGACTGAACATGTGATGGATTGACAGTCTTCCAAATCTCCCTTCTGGCTCATACTAGGTGATGGTTTCCTGCCTCTCTTTCAATTGGCACCAAGGCAGAGAGATTTGCCCATCTTTTGCTGTGTCTCCATAGTAACACCGACACCTAGATTCCCAAAGACACACATACACACACATGCACAGACACACCTACCAGCCAGTCACTCCCTGGGAGTCTGCCAGAGACTCTCTGCCCCTTGGGGGTCCCCTCGGCCTTAATGAGCAGCTAGTACCAGCAGGAGCCACAGGAAACCAGCGTGACCACAAGTCTCGGGCACAAGATGGACCCCCTGCCACATCATGTTATAGCTGCCACATCATGACTGCGGGTTTTCCATATGGGAAAATGGAAAGCAGACACAAGGACAGGCAGATGGAGACCACAGGGTCAGCTCTGCTGCTGACCACAGGGAGCCCGGTGGGTGTGGATCCTGTGTTTGGCTCACGGACTTGCCACCTCTTGGCTTGTCCCTTGCCCTATCTGGGTTTTGCAGCAGCTCGGGAAGGTAAAGTTGGATCTCCCAATCAGACATTTCCTTCCAGATTGCTGCCTTTCATTGGTTCCAGGTGGAGAGGGGAAAATGGAGAGGAAATTCCTGTTGGTTACATTCTTCTAGTAGATCAGCTTCTCATAATCATGGACCACAAGGCAAGAGTCATCACCCATGCTCCCATGACCAGAGGTCAGTAAGAAAAGAAACCAAGAGGGTTAAGTCGAGTAGCATTTCTTCTATGTGTGCACATGAGAAATGGGGACACAAGAGGCCTCACTCCTTTCTGTTTTCTTGATGCTTAACCTTTGGGTTCAAGCACTAACCCCTGGCTGACCAGGGCTGGGCTGTCCTGCTCTTGTGGGTTGTCCATCAGACCAGTCTTACTCCCGCCTTCAGCAGCCCACTCCCCCTTGGGGTGCCTTCCTGGGCTGGCCGGCCTCTGGCCAGGGTATGCTTTGCTCCCAGAACGTGTCTATTGGGTCAGAATAATGAAATGTTCAAATTAACTTTGAGCCAAGTTCAATTAACTTTGAGCCAAGACTGAAAATTTATTCTATATTGCTTTGCCTTTTTTTTTCCCCAGTCATATTGCCCAATGTAGCTTATCTGAAATTCTGCAGTGTGATTAAAAGTCAACATTAGATCATCCAGGAATACAATGTCAACAACCCAGAGATGACTTGAAGTTGAATGTAAAGCCTTCTTTTATTAAATTCTGTTTTAGGAGCATAGACGCTGCTACACAGCAGTAACAAGTAATCCCCAGATCTCGGTGGACTAACACCGGGAGGGTTTCTTTTCATAAACTCCACTGATCCATTGAGGACTCTGCTCTCCGTCACTGTGGTCTTTACTCTGGTACCCACCTGAGAATACAGCCCTCCTCTGTGATATCATTAGTCATGTCAAGCTTAGGCACACGGGTGCCTACGGCTTCCACCTGGAAGTGACAACATTTCCTCTGCTCACATTCCACGGACCAAAGTGAGTTACATGTGACCCCTAAGTTCCAAAGAGGCACAGAAGCCCAATTCCCCCTCACGCCTGGAGGATGAGAGGTGGAAGAGTGTCACCAAGTCTATGGACCAGCACACATTTTCAGGGAGAAATTAAAAACCACAAATATTAAATGTTCTTGCAAGTTACAGTTCAGTTAATTTTGTGTCTGAAGTAATTAAAGTCCAAAATTAAATACTCTTGTTCTTGAGAAGTCAAATCCAAAGTCTATAACTTCTGATTTTAAATTAACATTCAGTGACCTGAAGCCCTCTTCTCTTTCTTAGAATCCTAGATTTCTTCAACCTCTCTGGGTGTACTGCCCTGCCATCTATAGCAATGGACTTAATGGTTTTTGGACTCTAGATGTGAAGTTAGTTCAATTTCTTAGTCTCTAGAGTATAAAGAGATAACCTGATGCTGGGGAAGATTGAAGGGGACGACAGAGGATGAGACGGTTGGATGGCATCACCAACCTGATGGACATGAGTTTGAGCAAGCTCCAGGAGTTGTGATGGACAGGGAGCCCTGGTGTGCTGCAGTCCATGGGGTCGCAAAGAGTCAGACATGACTGAGTGGCTGAACTGAACTGAATACTGTATGATATCACATACGTGGAATCTAAAAAGTCTACAATGAACTGGTGAATATAGCAAAAAAGAAGCATAGTAGTGGGGAGAAGCAAAGAGGAGGGGAAGGTAGAGAGAGGGGAGTAACAGGTCAAATTATTAGGTATAAAATATGCTACAAGGATATACTGTACAACACTGGGAATATAGCCAATATTTTAGAATAATTGTAAATGGAGTATAACCTTTAAAATTGTGAATCACGGCATTGTAGACCTGTAACTTGTGTAATGGTGTACAGCAACTATACTCTAATTAAAAAAATATTTTGAAGCAGTCTTACGACCTACAAGATTATCACAGCACTGACCTCACGTCACTAACTAACTTCAGTGTCTGGAGGAGCTACCCCAAATGAAATGTGGTTCTCAGGACGACATGTTTGGTAAAATTTTGACCTGTGTTCAGTTCAGTTCAGTTCAGTTCAGTTCAGTTGCTCAGTCGTGTCCGACTCTCTGCAACCCCTTGAATCACAGCATGCCAGGCCTCCCTGTCTATCACCAACTCCCAGAGTTCACTCAGACTCACATCCATCCAGCCATCTCATCCTCTGTCGTCCCCTTCTCCTCCTGTCCCCAATCCCTCCCAGCATCAGAGTCTTTTCCAATGAGTCAGCTCTTCGCATGAGGTAGCCAAAGTACTGGAGTTTCAGCTTTAGCATCATTCCTTCCAAAGAAATCCCAGGGCTGATCTCCTTCAGAATGGACTGGTTGGTTCTTCTTGCAGTCCAAGCGTTACTGATGTTCAAATATTAAGTGAGGCCAAACGGCATCTGAAGGAAGGTTGGAGGATAAAGAGGAAAAATCATCCTTGGTTTCATGTCTGCAGGATATCATTGGTGGCAAGGCGCCATGACCTAGGAAGTTAATTCCATTGCAAGAAATCTCTCTTCAAGAGGTCAAAAAGGGCCCTACTTAACCTTCACATACTGTCTTCTTTCTTAGAGGAGGCATTTGGGGAGACATATTTGGGACATTGCTATCTTCTTGCAGAATGTAGAAATTAGTGATGGTGGCTGCCTTTCTTTCTCATCTTAGTTTCCATTTCCCCTTTGAGTCCGGTGTCTGAGTCTTGGAGGCTGCTTGGAGGGTGGCCTCTCTCCAGTGACACAGTTGCCACCCAACTTTACAGACACGTGTTTTCTGTCCTGAGACACAAGCACTGACTTCTGTTGCTTCTTGTTGTGAAATTGCAAACATCTGAGACGTGGCTTCTGAAGCTGATTCCCCTTTGGTCCTCAGCGAATCAGAGAAGATCCTTGGACCCAAGCTGCTGTGGATGATTTAAAAGTCTGTTCTCCTAGAGCACAGTTCTCACTTTGGCTGCACTTTAGAAATTGGGGGAGGCTTTAAAAATCCTGAAGTGCCCCCCCCCAAAATTCTGAGGTCTATTGCCCTTGTTCAGTGACTAAGTCATCTTTGACTCTTTGCGATCCCATGGACTTCAGCACACCAGGCATCCCTGTCCTTCATTATATCCTGGAGTTTGCTCAAACTCATGTCCATTGTATCGGTGATACCATCCAACCATCTCATCCTCTGTCACCCCCTTCTCCTTCCCTCAATCTTTCCCAGCATCAGAGTCTTTTCCAATGAGGTGTACCCCAATCAATTACATCACAGTAGTGTGATGTTAATTTTTGTGACAGTTAATTTTGTGTGTCAGCAGGACTGGGCCAAGTGGAACCCAGCTGGCCACTTGGTATTTGCTCAGAGGTATGTTTTAGATGACACTAACATTTAAATCAGTAAACAGATGGCCTTTCACAATGGGGCTGAGCCTCATGCAGTCAGTTCAGGTTCTTAATACAAAGCTCTGACCTCCCTTGAGCAAGACAAGATTCTGCCAGAAGACCACATTTGGATTTGAACTGCAACTTGTTCTGGGTCTCCAGCCTGCTGGTCTACCCTGTAGATTTTTTTTTTTTTGGACAGACTTGCTGAGCCAAGTCCTTAAAATCAACCTCTCTCTCTCCTGTGCCCTCTTCCTCTCACTTTCTTGCTCATGCGTCTTGTGGGTTCTGCTTCTCTGGCCAGCCCTGACTAACATGAGTGGCGATGTGGATGTCAGGCGTTGGCACCTTTAAGAGCTCCCCAGGTGATCCAGCTGCTTGGCAGCCATGTCCCAGGCCCATGTGAAGAGGAGGGGTCCCTCCTGTGGTCCTCAGCATGCTGTCCTCTCTGCACCTTCAGATGCTCTGGGGCCCAAGAGCATTTTTATCTGCAACCGTAGGGCTGCAGCCCTCTGCCACCACCCCCTCCTGCCTCTGCTGCTTCCAGGAAAGCCCAGCTGGTATTTCAGTCTGCTTTTTTCCAGTCTGACTTTTTTTCTTCCTTCTCAAATGTCTTGCTCTTCAGCACCTCCCTCCACCAGACCAGCAGCATCAGCCTTAGCAGGAGCTCATCAGAAATACCAAGACACTGGACCTGCTGGTTGCTGATGGCCTGAAATACAGAATCTACAGCGGTGCTTTTCTATCTGGACCCACGCGCAGCTCCTCCTCTTGGTCACTCATGCCCCTCCTGGCCAATGGGATGGCATCTCCCCTCTGCAAGCCCAGACTCTCCTCTGAGAGGGCCGCTTCCCTGTCAATGAAATAAATCCCTCTCCCTCCAGTTTAATGAAGCACACTTACATGTGTTCAATCTCCTTCTTGATTCTTCTGGTGAACCTGACACTTATATAGCAATTCAGACAAGATTTTCATCTCTGCTTCTAAGTATAGATATTTGGGTATCCGTGTGTGTGTGTTCAGTCACTTCAGTCGTGTCTGACTCTTTGTGACCCCACGGGCTGCAGCCCACCAGGCTCCACTGTCCATGGGATTCTCCAGGCAAGAATACTGTGAGTGGGTAGCCATGCCCTCCTTCAGGGGCTCTTTCCATCACAGGGATCAAACCTGAGTCTCCTGCATCTTCTGCATTGCAGGTGGATTGTTTACCACTGAGCCACTTGGGAAATCCAACCTTTGGGTATACAAACACTGAATTAAGTTTGCTTTGTTCTTTTCTGCTCCTGAAAATAAATGACATATTTTTCCACTTTTAATGAAAAATTTTCATAATATTTTGAGGGAAGATCATTTAAATTATATGACCTCATCTGTATTTTATTAGTAAAAATAATACATCCCCTTATTCATCTTCATTTATTCACAGATCAAATCTACCATGTTTCTGAAAATAAAACCAGTCTGGATCTCTGAACTCTAAATTCAGGATTAAAGTTTGTGCAAGTGAAAATTGCAGAGACAAATTGAGATCACACAGTAGTGGTGCTGGTGGTGGGGTAATGTGGCAGTTGTGCCAGGAGTGGAGCAATTGTAGCAGAGATGAAAAGATGCTGGTGATGGTGGTGATGGAGGTGATTGTGATGGAGGAGGTGATGGTGATGGAGGAGGTGATAGTGGTGGAGGTGATGGTGGTGGTGGAGGTGATGGTGGTGGAGGTGATGGTGGTGGTGGAGGTGATGGTGGTGGAGGTGATGGTGGTGGTGGAGGTGATGGTGGTGGAGGTGATGGTGGTGGAGGTGATGGTGGTGGAGGAGCTGATGGTGGTGGAGGAGCTGATGGTGGTGGAGGAGATGGTGGTGGAGGAGGTGATGGTGGTGGAGGAGATGGTGGTGGTGGAGGTGATGGTGGTGGAGGAGGTGATGGTGG
>SJYQ01006385.1:578592-604033 GCA_006410935.1 Redunca redunca
GGTGATGGTGGTGGTGGTGGTGATGGTGGTGGAGGTGATGGCGGTGGAGGAGGTGATGGTGATGGAGGAGGTGGTGGTGGAGGTGATGGTGGTAGTGGAGGTGACGGTGATGGAGGAGGTGGTGGTGTGGTGGTGATGGTGGTGGAAGTGGTAATGGCAGTGATGGAGGTGATAGAGTGGTGATCAAGGTGGTGGCAGTGATAGGGGTGGTGCTGGTGATGGTGGTGGTGATGGTGATGGTGGGGGGGGCTAATGTGGCAATTGTGCCAGGAGTGGAGTAATTGTAGAGAGATGAAAGGATGCTGGTGACGGTGGTGCTGGAGGTGATGGTGTGGTGATGAAGGTGGCATCTGTGGTAGACGTGGTGGTGGTGATGGTGGTGGCAGCTGGGTCAGTGGGGACGGCGATGGTGGAGGCAGTGGGTAGGGTAGTGATGAAGGCGGTGGCAACGATAGTGGCGGGAGGGAGATGACAGTATGACACTTCAGAGTGTCAGGACAAGGTAAGAGGGGATGCACGCCTCACTTCCCAAGTACTTCTAAGGGGGCAAGCTGCTGCCCCCTTGGCCTGATGCTATCAACTTAAAATTGAATCCCAGCAGCAATGCCCCCAAAACATACAGAGCCTGCTGATCATAAACTATGTGACTACAAACCTGGCCTAACGAATCCAGAAAACATCAACTGTTTTTCCACTACCCACACTGAGAAAGCACTGAACACCTGGGCAAGCTGCACTCTGCTAGTTTAAGGTCAAGCAACAGCCATCTACACAGGGAAGCTGTGTTGCCAGCTGGGAGGGGAACCATGCTAAGGCCCCCTCTTACTCAGAGTGGCCCTGTCCCCATGAGCACACGCTGCTGGCCGTGAGTCCAGCCTGAGCAGGATTGTGGAGCTGAGCAGAGTGCTGGTTTGCTGTCATTCCCAGCAGCTACTTAACCCAACTCCATCATCAACCTTTCTCATCTCACCGGTTCTTAAAGAAGCATCCTTGAGATTCCCAGCTTCGGTGGCAGATGTCTAGGCCGAATGCTCTGTATAGCTCCCAAATGCCAAATGTGGGGACTTCAGGGGCATCACTAAGTAACACCCTTCTCCTGCTCGCATGATTTCTGAAACAACAGAATACATAGAGCCCAATGCATGGCAAAATCAGCAGCTTATCAGCCACAGTCACAGGGTTGGAGGACCTGGTTTCGGCATGCAAACAGCTGGGCCGCTGCGTGCTATCCAGGCCAGCCCTTCCTTCCTGCCGGACTTTCTAGCCTTTGGCATGGCCCAGTAAGGCTTGGTTTGCATCAGATTCACTCCCCCATGACTGCTGGCTCGTACTGGCTGTGGGAGGACAGGGAAGAAATGTATTCACTTATTTACACATTCTCTCATTCATTCATTCAACAAATGTTTATTGAGCACCTAGTAAACACCAAGCTTGAACAAAACAGAAAATAATTCTGCTCTCATGGCACTTCCATTTCAGAGGGGAGACAAATCGTCAGTGTTTATTGCATTTTATTGAATTTGTTCTAATGAAACTCCTTTTTTTAATCTGTGAGGAGAGGTGATAAGAAGGGCACTAATGGACTTTTCTTCTCGTGAGGAACAAAAAGTACATAATTCTCCCTAATCATTCTGAAGGAGCCCAGTGCAATTTCTCTTTGGTAAGTGGTTGGACAAAGGGCTGGCCAAGCCCCGCTCTGGGGCTGGTTGGGGCATCTCCTGTCTGTGGACCCACAGACACTTCTGCTGCTCTGATTTGTGACACAGGCCATTGAGTTGGTTTCTGATTTCCCTCCTGAGCCGTGAGTTCCCAACTGCATACATAGCTTAGTACCTAGAGGTTTGTGAAATTAATGAACAGCTTGGAGGTTTTGAGCCTGGATAGCCTGGGATATGATATGCTTATAAATGAAAATAGAGACCTTGGAGAGATACTTATTTTTCAGGGAGAAACGGGTGAGTCCAGGTTTCAGTCCTGTGGAATGCCTACAGGACAACCTAATATGACCTGTGTCTCTGGATTTAGTGGCTACTGGGCTCCTAGGTGGCGCTAGTGGTAAAGAGCCCGCCTGCCAATGCAGGTAGAGGTAAGAGGCCTGGGTTTGATCCCTGGGTTGGGAAGATCCCCTGGATGAGGGCATGGCAAGCCACTCCAGTATTCTTGCCTGGAGACGCCCATGGACTGAACAGTCCACAGGGTCCCAAAGAGTCGGACACAACTGAAGTGACTTAGCACGCATGCCTGCTCATGCAACCTTTTGCAACCTTGAGAGGAAGGAGGACTAAAACCCTCTGACCAGCCACACCCCGTCTCAGTCTGCACATGCCTTTGTTGTCCTCACTTTTCTTTTCCAACCAGCTTCAGTCTTTGAAGATTGCATCCAGTTTCTCGTTGCTCCTCTCACATATTAATGGGAGGACAAACCTGGTACCCTCCATGGACACACGGATGTAATTAGGCTGTCGCTGTGGGGGTGAGTCTCCTCTGAACTGTCATGAGAGAGATTATAAATAAATCAAGGAAAAATAAAGCTGACTGGACACCAAGGAAGATAGCATGAGCTCCGGCTGAAGGACGAGGAGGAAGCATCTTAGGCTTAACAGCTCAGACAGGAGCAACGGCAATATGCCTGCGTCCGCCTCCATCTGAGGACCGGGCTTTTGTGTGTCACACTTACCAAATAGCTGTGTATTTGTCCACCTTGCTGATCATCATATGATTAACACTTCCGAGAAGATGACGTTTTGTCACGTAAATGTATGTATTTCATTGCTGAAAAGTGAAAGTGTTAGTCACTCAGTCCTGTCTGACTCTTTGCAATCCCATGTACGGTAGCCCACCAAGCTCCTCTGTCCATGGAATTCTCCAGGCAAGAATACCGGAATGAGTAGTCATTCCCTTCTCCGGGGACCCTTCCTGACCCAGGGATTGAACCCAGGTCTCTTGCATTGCAGGCAGATTCTTTAACATCTGAGCCTCTAGGGAAGCCCCATTTCACTGCTCAAAGGGGAAAAATAACCAGAGGATGCTTATTGCTGGCTTCATATACATTTGGTGCCATGATCTGAAATGCACATCATTTTTTATTTAACTTAACTTTTAATTGGAGGATAATTACTTTACAATATTGTGATGGTTCCTGCCATACATCAATGTGAATCAGCTATAGGTGAGGGAAGGGATATATGTATACGAAACAGTATGTTTTTTTAAAAGGTTGTACTCTGTTGGGGCAAAAGGTTTTGGGGGAAGAAAAACTGGCTTTAATTCTTAATTCTAGTTTTTACCTTATATATATATATTTTATCATTTGCATTTTCTCTCTCTTTTTTTTTTACAAGCCCTTGTGTTGAGGGTTGACTTTCAATAGGTCACAGTGAGGGAGCTCTTCTGCCACGTAGAAAATCCCCGCCAAAAATTCACGTTAAATCGCAAATTTCATCTAAATTTCCCCAAGCTCTCAGCCCAGCGATCCCTTTGTCTTGCATACTATCCTGACACACTCCATTAATCTACTAAACAGCAGAAGGCTGTGCAAAAGCAGACTCCTATCTTGCAGAGATAGTTGGGTCAATTCAGGTCAAAGTTTCACTGGTGTTGGCCCAAAAGCTATTGGGAAAACTTGTGAAATGAAGAGCAGTTACAATGTGACCTTTAAAGCAGATTTCAAAGATGAAAGCAGAACAAGACCAGTTTCTGACCACAAAATGTTTTTCTTTTCAAACTGGCACACAGATATAGTTCCATGTTCTTTAAATGACAGCTGTATGTGAAGCGATGAAAACTCACATCTTAGAAAGACTTTGCAAATATTAATACACTCGATGGCAGTCAGCTTCCTTATGGTTGTTGTTCAGTGACTACGCCATTTCAGACTCTGCAACCCATGGACTGTAGCCTGCCAGGCTCCTCTGTCCTCCGGACTTTGCTCAAATTCATGTCCTTTGAGTCCACTGAAAGCTCATTTCCTTTGGCGTGTCATATAAGTAATATTTTCTGGTGTTTTTCCAAAAAGGATAGTAAATAGTTATCTTTGGATCATATAAGATGGAGTTTCAGGCCACAGTCCCCTCAGTAAGGCATGTCACCCGTATTGGTTTCCAAGCTCTGCTCTAACAAAACAACACAAATTAAGTGGCTTGAGCAACAGAAATTTATTGTCTTCCAGCCTTGGACAGAGGTCAGAGGTCAAGGCTGGGGCAGGGTTGGTCCTTGGGAGGGCTGTGTGGGACGTCTGTCTGATGCCTCTCTCCTAGTTTCTGGGAGTTTCCTGGATATGGCAGCAGGACTTCAGCTGTTAGCTCCATGTGTACAGCTGTGTCCTAACCTCCTCTTTTCAAAAAATGGCCAGTCAGATTAGGGCTCACCCTACTCTGGAGAAGGCAATGGCACCCCACTCCAGTACTCCTGCCTGGAAAATCCCATGGACGGAAGAGCCTGGTAGGCTGCAGTCCATGGGGTCGCTGAGTCAGACATGACCGAGCGACTTCACTTTCTCTTTTCACTTTCATGCATTGGAGAAGGAAATGGCAACCCACTCCAGTGTTCTTGCCTGGAGAATCCCAGGGACGGGGGAGCCTGGTGGGCTGCCATCTATGGGGGTCTCACAGAGTCTGACATGACTGAAGTGACTTAGCAGCAGCACCTTGCTCTGGTAAGATCTCATTTTTAATTAATTATTAATGCCTTTGCAAAGACCTCATGTCTAAATAAAGTCCCATGCTGAGATCCCAGGGATGAATTTGTGGGGACACAGCAGAACCCATCACATCCCCACCGTGATGCTTGTGCAACTCAGGAGATGCCCGGCTCCAAGCTCTGCACCCTGGTCCATCCTCCTGTTTCTCTTCCAGGTGTCGCTGTGCCTCACCGCCATCCCCCCGCCCAGACCCCCACTGGCTCTGGGGCTGGACTGTCAGCTTTACCCCAAAAAGCACCTTGTAGTTCTCCTTTGACTCCTGCCCTCTGTGGAGCCCAGGCTGATGAACCCTGGCCAGGGGTCTGACTCCAGGCCCCCTCTTGTCCAGAAAGGGAATGTGTGAGCTCTCAGTACCCTGCCATCCTGTTCTGCACACACAGGGAANAAGTAATATTTTCTGGTGTTTTTCCAAAAAGGATAGTGAATAGTTATCTTTGGATCATATAAGATGGAGTTTCAGGCCACAGTCCCCTCAGTAAGGCATGTCACCCGTATTGGTATCCAAGCGCTGCTCTAACAAAACAACACAAATTAAGTGGCTTGAGCAACAGAAATTTATTGTCTTCCAGCCTTGGACAGAGGTCAGAGGTCAAGGCTGGGGCAGGGTTGATCCTCGGGAGGGCTGTGTGGGACGTCTGTCTGATGCCTCTCTCCTAGTTTCTGGGAGTTTCCTGGATATGGCAGCAGGACTTCAGCTGTTAGCTCCGTGTGTACAGCTGTGTCCTAACCTCCTCTTTTCAAAAAATGGCCAGTCAGATTAGGGCTCACCCTACTCTGGAGAAGGCAATGGCACCCCACTCCAGTACTCCTGCCTGGAAAATCCCATGGACGGAAGAGCCTGGTAGGCTGCAGTCCTTGGGGTCGCTGAGTCAGACATGACCGAGCGACTTCACTTTCTCTTTTCACTTTCATGCATTGGAGAAGGAAATGGCAACCCACTCCAGTGTTCTTGCCTGGAGAATCCCAGGGACTGGGGAGCCTGGCTGCCATCTATGGGGGTCTCACAGAGTCTGACACGACTGAAGTGACTTAGCAGCAGCACCTTGCTCTGGTAAGATCTCATTTTTAACTAATTATTAATACCTTTGCAAAGACCTCATGTCTAAATAAAGTCCCATGCTGAGATCCCAGGGATGAATTTGTGGGGACACAGCAGAACCCATCACATCCCCACCGTGATGCTTGTGCAACTCAGGAGATGCCCGGCTCCAAGCTCTGCACCCTGGTCCATCCTCCTGTTTCTCTTCCAGGTGTCGCTGTGCCTCACCGCCATCCCCCCGCCCAGACCCCCACTGGCTCTGGGGCTGGACTGTCAGCTTTACCCCAAAAAGCACCTTGTAGTTCTCCTTTGACTCCTGCCCTCTGTGGAGCCCAGGCTGATGAACCCTGGCCAGGGGTCTGACTCCAGGCCCCCTCTTGTCCAGAAAGGGAATGTGTGAGCTCTCAGTACCCTGCCATCCTGTTCTGCACACACAGGGAACAGCAAGTCTTAAAGAAAGAGCCAGGGATGAGGACACGGAAATGCTACCGGACATTCCAGCTCTTGTCCTGGAACATGATGTGGGGTGCATTAATGAGCCCCTTGTCCTAAGGGCTCTTTTGAGGTTGGAAAAGGCAGGGTTGAAAAGTCTAATATTTGGCTGAGATCACTTTTAATGCCTCACACCATCTAGGAAACAAAGTCGTGTCTAAAACACCCAACCTGTCAGACAGAGAGCTTTGCCTGGAGCTGCAATTACACCAGTAATGCTGCTGAGAAAGGGAGCTGCAGGTGTTCAGGAGGGACGCAGGTGGGGTGTGTCTGGAGATTTAAAAACCAATCTTTACAGTTCTGATGGGGAATAATCATTGACTAGAGGGTCTCAGTGGAATCTTTTGCCTTTTTAAAAAATTTTTTGTTAGGATCTTGTGGACTTGGTCATTTACAGCTGTGAGATTTGGACCACAAAGAAGGCAGAGTGCCAAAGAATTGATGCTTTCAAAATGTGGTGCTGGGTAAGACTCTTGAGAGTTCCTTGGACTACAAGGAGATCCAATTAGTCAATCCTGAAGGGAATCAACCCTGAATATTCACTGGAAGGACTGAAGTTGAAGCTTTAATCCTTTTGCCACCCGGTTCGAAGAACTGACTCATTGGAAAAGACCCTGATGCTGGGAAAGATTGAAGGCAGGAGAAGAAGGGGTCGACAGAGGATGAGATGGTTGGGTGGCATCATGGCCACAATGAACATGAGTTTGAGCAAACTCCAGGAGATAGTGAAGGACAGGGAAGCCTGGCGTGCTGCAGTCCATGGGTTTGCAGTGAGTCAGACATGGCTTAGCAACTGAACAGTAACAACAACGGAGACTTGGGCTACAATGAAGACAAATCTGTTTACTCACTGTCAGGAGCTGCTAATGGCTGAATGTAACATTTTTCTAGTGGCTGTTTTATAAGGTCTCCAGGTCAGCCATATGAGCTCTATCCAAACATCTACCTCTGCTTCATGAAGGATTCAGGTCACTTTTGGCTATGGAAGAGTACAATCTGAATGTGTGGTAAAATTTTAGTATTTTTTCTACAGTTTCAGGAGCTATGGCCTTTCCTGATCTTGGTATATGATTTCTGAGGAAGGGTTTGCTTGAAATAAATATCTAGATGCCCAGATAAAGAATGTAGCTAGTGAGATCTCAGCTCCTCAGTCGCTCCTGGAAATAGATCATTCTAGACAACCACGCTGAAAGGTAACCTTCTTTCTCCCTGGAACATTAAAATCTGAGTTGCATTTTTACTTTTTTTCCCTGGAGGTGTGCCCTATGTTTTTTTTTTTTTTTATCTTTCTATTTTTATAAAATTTTTATTGGAGTATAGTTGATTTAGATTGTGAATATATTAAATACCACTGAACTGTTCACTGTGAAAAAAGAAAAATCTCTAAATACAGATGAATATTTGCTGGAGAGGAAAGACAAAATCGCCCCTGATTGAAAACAATTAATTTTTCTTTTTATAACACTTTTATTAGAGTAAGTTGATTTACAATGTTGCTTTAGTTTCAGGTGTACAGCAGAATGGTTATACGTACACACATACCCCTGCTTTTTAAGTTTACATTCCCACGTAAGCCGTTGCAGAGTGCTGGATAGAGTTCCCTGTGCTCTGGGGGCTTCCCGGAGGACACTAGTGGTGAAGAACCCGCCTGACAGTGCAGGAGGTGTGAGACACAGGTCTGACCCCTGGTTTGGGAAGATCCCCTGGAGGAGGGCATGGAAACCCACTCCAGTATTCTTGCCTGGAAAGTTCCCATGGACAAAGCAGCTTGGCAGGCTATAGCTCATGGGGTCACAAAGGTTTGGAGATGACGAAAGCAACTTAGCACGCATGCACGTTTAATTAAATATATCAGTGTTCCACGGTCTTCCATAATTACATCATGACCTCAGACAGGCAGTCAATCCACTTGCTAGTTTAATTGTTGCCTGGCCAACCAGGGAGATCCATGCTCTTTTTGGAGCTCTTCTTCATGGGTTATATTCTGAGGGTCTGTATAAGGAGTGTCTGCTCTCCCCTCAACTACTACTTGAAGCCCCAGTCTCTCATGGGATGGTATTTGAAGATGGAACTTCGGTAGGTGGTTAGGGTTAGATGAGTTGAGAAGGGGGCCTTCATTTGGGGTTGGTGCCTAGTCAGAAGAGACACCAGAGAGCTTTCTCCATCTCTGCTGAGAGAGGACATGTCAAGAAGGCGGCTACCTGCAAACCAGGAAGAGGGTCCACACCAGAACCCCATCCTTCTGGCACCTTAATCTCAGACTTACAGCCTCCAGAACCGTGAGAAGATAAATGCCGGTTGTTTAAGCCTCCCCGGTCCATGGCATGTTGTCATGGCAGCCTGAACTGACTGGGGTAGACGATAACATAGTGTTCTGATGTAAGGAATGGGTGTGACCCAACCTGAGCTAATTGGACACATCAGCCCTAGAAGCGGATCTTGAGCAGAGGGAAGAAAATGAGAATAGTTGGAGTTCACTCACTTGAGCCAGAGCCTCCCTGATGGGACACCTCTTGCTGAGCGTCTCTTGGAGCTGTCCATTTTTTTTTATCTGAGTCTCCAGTCACCTGCACTGACACTGTGCACTCTTGATGTTTTTCTGATAAATCCTCCTATTTAATCCAGACAGAGTTGGGGTATGTTGCTTATTTGTTGTAGTGTGGTTTTTCCAGTAGTCATGTACTGATGTGAGAGTTGGACCATAAAGAAGGCTGAGTGCCAAAGAATTGATGGTTTTGAATTGTGGTGCTGGAGAAAACTCTTGAGAGTCCCTTGGACAACAAGGCGATCAAGCTGCTCAGTCCTAAAGGAAATCAGTCCTGAATATTCACTGGACTGATGCTGAGGCTGAAGCGCCAAAACTTTGGCCACCTGATGTGAAGAGCCAACGCACTGGAAAAGACCCTGATGCTGGAGGAGAAGTGGGCTGCAGAGGATGAGATGGTTTGTAGCATCACTGACTCAATGGACATGAATTTGTGCAAACTCCAGGTGGTGGTGAAGGACAGGGGAGCCTGGGGTGCTGCAGTCCATAGGGTCGCAAAGAGTTGGATAGGACCTTATGACTGAACAACAAGAGTCTGTTGCTTGTGGAAATCCCAATATTTACCAGGTCTGTCAGTTAATGTATAAGGTCTACATATTGAAAGGTGGTTGTTGAATTACGGCGCCGGGATTCTTGGCCCCCGGAGGGGAAGAATTCAATCCGGGGCCAGAGACCAGGCTTGATCACTCAGAGCTTTTGTGTAACAAAATTTTATTAAAGTATAAAGGAGATAGAGAAAGCTTCTGACATAGGCATCAGAAGGGGGCAGAAAGAGTACCCCCCTGCTAGTCTGCAGCTGGATGTTATATAGTCATAAGCAGCCTGTTAATGAAAGAACGGAATGTCTCAAAACTCAGAATGGCACCAGGCCCCTCACCCATAAGATGTATTTAGGGATAATCTTGGTACCAAATGGTTTATCTTGGGCCACAAAATGATTAACTTGAATCTTGAAGAAGGGCAGAGCACCATACAAATAGTTTTATTTACATAGATTAGAGGAACAATATCAGAGTATAACAAACTGGTTTATCAAGTAGGTTCTGAGCCCAAAAGGCAACGACTTGAAGACAGAGTTTGGGGTAAATGCATAGTACATTAGCATAGCTTAAGATAAACATTTCCATAAGAAAAAGGCATTGGTTAACTTCAAGTGAAACCAGGTGTCATTATGGCAACACAGAATTTTAAGAGAAACCTCCTTTTAAATTTGTGCAGAGAAGGAAAAAATATCTCTAGTTTGTTTCTTCCTGCCACTTAAGAGAGATAAAAATGTCTGACGCTTGCAGACTATTTCCTCCGTTTGGAGACCCCTGGCCTTCCTGCCTGTTACCCTCTCAATATCTTACTGGTTCTCTTTTTATAGGATATTATAGCTTTATTTTTATGGTTACCACTGGGTAATAAATTTCTGAAATGAAGTTGATAATTAGATGACTTTTGACCTATTTGATTATATTTTGATGGAGTAACCCAATGGTAACACTAAAATTTTATTCATACAGTGATATTTGAATAAATCATCAGAGTCAATTTTTCCCTGTGTTGAACTTCTCATTATATTTAGGAGAGGGGCCTGGGGAATGGTAGGAAAGAGAAATGGTATGTTCAATAAATAAGCTTATGCATAAGTTAGCATTGATAGGCATTGGATGCTTTCAGCTTTGCTATAGAATATAAAACTACTAATAACTTGCAAAACTGAGTAGGAAACTACAAATTACTTTATGGATAGGAAATTCTGAAAGACTTATGGTATTGACTTTCATTGTCATTATGCAATGGGAAAGAGTGAAGTGATTTAAGATGAAAATTGATTTACAGAAATGTTCATCATGGTCTTTTATTTCCATGGAGAAGGGCTATTGATGTATTACTCATATTTTAATGTCCACAAGCCCTAGTGAACATTAAACTTTCACAGGATATGAAAAAGAATTGTGAAACATTGAATTTTAAGTCAGGAGTGGTTGATATTTCAGTCCCAACCCTCAGCTGAGTCAAGACTTGTAGAAGTGTTTAGAGCAAAATAGATGTCTATTCAATTAATTAACTCAACAAATAATCATTGAGCCAACTCTGATCCTGCTGCTGTGGCGTCTGCTGGGCATAGAGTGTGCAATATGCCCTTTGCAGCAAAAAGGTTATAGTCAAAAGGAAGGCATGAAAGCACACAAACACGGGCAGTAAGTCATCGGCACCAAGACAAACTCATTTGGAGCAATGAAGCCTAAAGGAGAGGCTGCTCAATATATATTTTTTACCCCCGGGGGCATGCACTCGGTCTTTTGTCCTTTGAGCACTAAGGCTTCTCGAGCTCCCGGGCTTCTCTAGTTGTGGGGCACAGGCTCCAGAATGCATAGCTCAGTAGCTGTGGCTTACTTGCTTCACAGCATGTGGGATCTTACCTCCCCTACCAGGGATGAGGGACTTCCCCTGGTGGCACAGCAGTAAAGAATCTGGCCGCAATGCAGGAGATGGGGGTTCAATACCTGAGTCAGAAAGATCCCCTGGAGGAGGAAATGGCAACTGGCTCCAGTATTCTTGCTCGGGAAATCCCACAGACAAAAGAGCCTGGAGGGCTACAGTCCATGGGCTCCCCAAAGAGTCAGACATAACTGGGCAACTGAACAACAGCAATCAGGGATTGAACTGGCATCCCCTGCATTGGAAGGCAGATTCTTAACCACTGGTCCACCAGGGAAGTCCCTGCTCAGGCTTTGAATTGACTGGAAGTGAGAAAGTGTCCAGGAATGAAGTGTTGTGTGTGTGTGTGTCTGTATGTCTGTGTGTGATAATTCTGGGACAAAATGTAAGGAAAGCTCATCACATAAAGTAGAGCCAGGGCTTCCTTATGCAGTTCTTAGAGTTCTCATGGCAGGTATGCTGGAGTGGTTTGTCATTCCCTTCTCCAGCCTGTTCTTTGGAAAAGGCCCTGATGCTGAGAAAGATTAAAGGCAAAAGGAAAAGACGGTGACAGAGGATGAGATAGTTGGATGGTATCACTGATGCAATGAACATGAACTTGGGCAAACTCCGGAAGCTGGTGAGGGATAGGGAAGCCCGCGGTGCTGCAGAGTCATGGCGTTGTAAAGAGTCAGACACAACTTAATAACTGAACAACAGCAACAAAGGCAGGATGGGTTGATGAATGCGAGTAGCTCAGTATGACCCAAATATTGGTATGAGAAGAGATGCAAAGAGGACTAAGGCTGGAAAGGAAGGTCAGGTCAGACCTTGGCAGGGCCTTTGAGCAAGGGTAGGCAGGTCGAAATCAATCCACCAGGTACACAGGAATCATGAACATATTTAAGTGGTGATTGAAGCAATCAGATTTATGTTTTTTCTTTTTGGTAGATGCATGCTCCTGCATGCTCATTTGCTCTGTTCTGTCTGACTCTTCATGACTCTATGGAATGTAGCCAGCCAGGCTCCTGCTACCCTGGGATTTTCCAAGCAAGAATACTGGAGTGAGTTGCTAGTTCCTTCTGCAGGGGATCTTTCCCACCCAGAGATCACCCTGTGTCTCCCATGTCTCCTGCATTGTAGGTGGGTTCTTTATCTCTGAGCCACCAGGGGAGCCCTGTTGGTAGATGAGAAGAGCCAGATGAAAGAAAGGAAAAGCAGACACCGGAAGACCCACTGAGAGATGGCTCTGGGGACTGGTGGGGAAACAACACGAACTTGAGTGATAGCAATGGCAGAGGAGGGATATATATGGCAGGGCTGTTAATGAGAAAAGTGTGACCAGACTGACTCCTGATTTGAGCTGAATTGGAAATAGTTATGCAAGAAAGGGAAGGACTAAGATGACCATCAGGGCTAGGTCAGGTAGACAGTGAAAATTCATAATACAGAGGAGAAAAAGCAAGACTAGGGATGTTGAACTTGAGATGCTTAGAGGACATTCACATATATGACCAGGAAGCAACTGGACATTGAAGTCAGGAGCCCAGTCAGATCTCTGGCTTAGACACGCACTTTGGGAAGTTGCCAGCATGAAGGCAGAGTTAAAAGGATAAAGTGAATGTGATCGTCCAGGGAGACCCAGTGGGATGAAGAGAGACCACCATTCCTGGGTAGGCAGGAGAAGACCAGGGCACAAAGAAGATGGGAGGAAGTGGTCAAGGAGGACCCTGGTGAGGGTGTGTCCTGAGACCAAGGGGAGAGTGGCTTCAGGAGGGTAGGAGCAATTAGAAGCCACAAGTGCCCCAGAGAGGGTCTTGTGAATTTCCATAGAATCCTAAGTTGTTTGGGAAAAGGATAAGTGAGGTAAGACTCTGAGAGTCTCTTGGACTTCAAGGAGATCAAGCCAGTCAATCCTAGAGGAAATCAACCCTGAATATTCATTGGAAAGACTGTTGCTGAAGCTGAAGCTCCAATACCTTGGTCACCTGATGTGAAGAGTTGACTCACTGGAAAAGACCCTGATGCTGGGAAGGATTGAAGGTAGGAGGAGAAGGGGATGACAGAGGATGAGATGTTTGGATGGCATCGCTGACTCAATGGACATGAGTATAAGCAAACTCCAGGAGAGGGTGAAGGACAGGGAAGCCTGGGTTTTGCTGCAGTCCATGGGGCTGCAAAGAGTCTGATGTGACTCAGCAACTGAGCAACAAAAAATGAGAGAATTAGGCTAGGATGCTAGTCTTTGGATCAATTACTGTAAAGAGAAGTGATGCTCTGGGTCCCATCTCTGAATAGCAAAATGTGCCCTTGCTGCAGTGGTATATCCTTCCCTTCTCAACTCCTCTGTGCTGTCAGGATACAACTGAGCATCTGACTGACATGTGTTCTTTTCCCCCATCATGTGATTTCCCAGCCTCAACACCACTGACACTTTAGACCTGCTGGGTCTTCGTTGTGGAGGTGTCCTGTGCATTGCAGCAGGCTTAGCAGCATCCCTGGTCTTTACCCACCAGGTGCCAGTTCCTCCCTCCCTCTCCCCAAGTTGTGACACCCAATAGTATTTCCAGGCAATGTCCAGTGTCCCCTGGGGAATAAACTGGCCCGGAGGAGAGCCATGACTCCAGATGCATAGCGAGATAGATCAAGCTGCACATGCTGAAATGTTTGCCAGGATAGGAGCACAGAACATAGAAATAGATTGTAGATGAAAACCGTCTCAGCCATAAAGTTGTCTCAGAAAAGATATGTGTGGTGATGGAAGCCAAATAACCAAGTAATAGAGACCTTAACTGTTAGAGTTAAACAGATATGTTCTTATTTTTTTCTGAAGCAGTAAACAAATTGTCTCCAGAAGGAGGAGGAAAAACAGTAAAAATCAGTAATAAAGAGGACATGTGCACAGTCCACATGCCCTTGTATATTAAACATGGAGAACTCATGCCAGTAACCACTTGTTTGAGGCCACTGGTGAGCACAACCCATCTATTGCTTTGGTAATAGTCCTTATAGATCTTCAGTGGTTTATTAAAGTACCAACTCAGAGTCATGTCATCGGTCCTCTGCCTCTGTTTAGCTCAAAGCAAATAGTGCAGTGTTCTTAGTTCTTGAGGCAGACACAAAATTTTCCCTTATTCATTTGGTTTGGTTTACGCTTTCCAGAATTTGGGCAATATTCACACTCATTGCTACTGCTAAATCACTTCAGTCGTGTCCAACTCTGTGCGACCCCAGAGACGGCAGCCCACCAGGATCCCCCGTCCCTGGGATTCTCCAGGCAAGAACACTGGAGTGGGTTGCCGTTTCCTTCTCCAATGCATGAAAGTGAAAAGT
This sequence comes from Redunca redunca, assembly GCA_006410935.1. NCBI lineage: Eukaryota > Metazoa > Chordata > Mammalia > Artiodactyla > Bovidae > Redunca > Redunca redunca. Next base: position 593,107 of record SJYQ01006385.1, read on the forward strand.
GAAAGTGAAGTCACTCAGTCATGTCTGACCCTCAGCGACCCCATGGACTGCAGCCTTCCAGGCTCCTCTGTCCATGGGATTTTCCAGGCAAGAGTACTGGAGTGGGGTGCCATTGCCTTCTCCTCACACTCATTAGCAGGTTCATTTTTCCCCTGCTTAAGTTCATAGACCGGTGGACTGCATACATCCACTAGTGAGGGTTTTCTTCTCCTGCTGAATATGCAATTGTGACTCCCTCTGGTTTGGGAGAATGGTCCTAATTCATCAGTTCCTTCATTCAGTCAATCAACAAACAAACATGGCATGCTTGCTAGATGTGAAACACTCCACCACTCACTGTGGAGAATGGATGGAGCTACAGATAGAATGGGGGCCCTTTATTTTTGCTCAACTTGAGGAGGAAGGCAATAAACAAGTAATATAAATATATAAGAGAGCAGGAGCCTGGAGGGCCACAGTCCATGGGATCGGAACGAGTTGAACATGACTGAGTGACTAACATACACATAAACATATAAATAAAAAGGTGAAATGAATACAAATTACAGGGGACAAAAACAGAGTAATGTGATTGTAATCAGGATGGAGTGAGATCAGGGGTCTGGTTTAGGTAAGATGGTTGGGGAAGGCAGACCTGAGGAGACAGTATTTGGTCTACTGCCTATAGGATGAGATAAAGCCAAGAATTTCAGGAGCTAGACAAAGATAGAGAATCCTTCCAAGAACAGGAAAGACCACAGTCTGGTGAGCCAGGGGCTGAGTGGTGGGAAAGAATGCTGGAGAGAAGAGGAAGGTGCAGATCATAAAGCCCTCTTTGCATTTGAATTTTGGTCTCAAAATTTCCCTGAGAAAGGGAATACAATGAAGGCTTAAGCTGGAGACTGAAGAAGGCTGTGTATCTAAGGTTTTAGAATATTATTTTGCCTGCTGTGTAGGAACTGAATTGGAAAAGTAAGAGTGGGAACAGAAAGAAGAGGAGGAGGCCACTGGATATGTGATAAAGGATGGTGGGGGGCTGAGGGTGGTGGGAGCTGAGAGAGAGGTGTGAACTGACCTGAGATGTGTGTTGGGTGCCAGAGAGTTGGGATGTGTTTAGCAGAACAACAGTCTCTTGAAGATGTCTATGTCTAATTCCAGAATCTGTGATTATGTTACCTTCTATGGAAGAAGGACCAAGGGCCTTTTGAACTTTTGATGCTTTTGAACTGTGGTGTTGGAGAAGACTCTTGAGAGTCCCTTGGACTGCAAGGAGATCCAACCATTCAATTCTAAAGGAAATCAGTCCTGAATATTCATTGGAAGGACTGATGTTGAAGGTGGAACTCCAATACTTTGGCCACCTGATGTGAAGAACTGACTCTTTGGAAAAGACCCTGATGTTGGGAAAGATTGAAGGCAGGAGGAGAAGGGGACGACAGAGGATGAGATGGTTGGATGGCATCACTGACTCAATAGACATGAGCTTGAGTAAACTCTGAGAGTTGGTGATGAACAGGGAGGCCTGGCGTGCTGCAGTCCATGGGGTCGCAAAGAGTCAGACACAAATGAGCAACTGAACTGAAAGTGAGCTGATGGAAGAAGGACTTTGGAGATGTAAGAATATAAATCTTGAGATGGGAAGATTATCTTGGGTTACCTGAGTGGGATGATCTAATGGAACCTTAAAAGCAGAGACTCTTTCCCAGCTAAAACAGAGAGACACAATGGAAGAGACTGAAAACATGAGAGGGACTCAACCCATCATCACTGGCTTTGAAGATGGAGAAAGGGGACAGAGAGCCAAGATGTGCAGGGGGCTTCTAGAAACTGGGGAAGACTCTGAGCTGGTAGCCAACAAGGTAAAGGGCTCTCAGTCTAACAACTGCAAGGAAGACAATTCTGCCAATAGCCTGAATTAGCAAGGAAATGGGCCCACCCCTAGGGCCTCTGGGTTTCCCCAGGGGCTCAGCAGTAACCCACTCCAGTATTCTTGCCTGAAGAATCCCATGGACAGAGGACCCTGTGAGCTACAGTCCATAGGATGGCAAATAGTTAGGTATGACTGAAGCCACTTAGCATGCATGCATGAACTGCAGTCTCCAGTAAGGCAATAATTCTGCTGACACCTTGATTTTAGCCCCAGGAGATTCATGCCAGACTCGTGGCTTTTAAGACTGTTAAGGTGATAAATTTGTATTGTATAAGCCACAAGACTGTAGGAATTGGTTAGAGCAGCAATAAGAAAATAACACGTAGAGCTTCATGGCTGGTTGAATGTGGAGGATGGGAGGACACGGAGGGCCCACCTAGGTTTTCATCTTGATCACCCAGTGGGCAACAACATCATATAATGAGGTGCAGAAAACTCATGGAAAAACAGATCATAGAGGGTGGAAACCAGACTTCTGTTTTGGTCGCTGATGTTTTAGAAGCCTGTAAGACATTTAAATGGAGGTACTAAATGGGAGATCAGTTATATAAGTCTGGGGTTCAGAGGAGAAGCCTGAACTTGTGGTACATTTTTAGACTAGAAAGAACACAGGTGTTATTTACAAATGTGGGACTAACCAAGCAGACCTAAGCGGGGAGTGTAGATGGAGAAGCAGGACTAAAGTCCATTCACAGACATTGTAATAGGCAGAGGTTGTGTAGGACAGTGAAGAAGAGAGCAAAGATGACCAAAAAGGAGTCCAGAGTGGTGGGGAGAAGGGTAGGAGGGACAGTATCAGAAACTCAAGGGAGGCATGTGCCCTGTAAAGGAGGAAGGGACTGTGCCTAAGGCTGCAAAGGTCTTGTGATGATGGCTGAAGAGGTCTGATGGGGTGATGACATAGAAGTGCCACTGAATTTGCCACTGGTCATGGTCCTTGACAAGACCGCATGAGTAGAGCAATGAGAATAGAGTTCAGATAGGACTACAAGGAAGAGATGGTAGGAGGTGGGGGTGGTTAGGTGCCTAAATTCAGACAGTGGGTCTAACAACCTGTTTTGCAGGAAACAGGAGCAAAAAGTGAAGAGGCTTTGGCCAGAGTTGACTAAGAGGTCAAGAAATGTCTTTTAAAGATGGATCAGGTTTGTGTGCTGACATGAATAATCTGGTATGGAGGAATAAGTGTATCTGGGTGGGAGAGAGAGAGGGAGAGAGAGGAATAGTGAAGAGTAGAATATCTGAGAAAAGAACAAGAGACAGGACCCGGAAGACAAGCAGAGGAATTTACCAGTTTTGTTCACTGTACCAGGAAAGAAGAGGAGACTGATAGAGAAGCTGGTAGGTCTATAGACTTGTTGGTGGGAGGATGAAAAAGAATAAAAACTTCAGGCAGCATCCTAGCCTGGACTTTCTACATGAGTATTCCCTTAAAAGCAATTTGGGGGTCATAATCCAATATGACTCATATTTCAGCTATGAGGAAGGAGGACACTGAGTCACTTTGATCCCAGTGACATTTTTATGATTGTGCTAGACACATTTATGACATCTGTAAGAAAAAAGTCTACAATGCTGAGCAAAATAATGCCTTTGGGAAGGCACATTAACGGGCAAAAATAACTACCAGACTTGCCTCTCTTACTTCTTCAGACCTCATGATTCTTTTAGTCATTTTATTGTCTAGCATCTGAGAGGTTGACCAGCAAGCCCTTGTCAAGACTTTGTGCTGCCATCCAGCTGTGGTGATGGTGTTGTTTTGAGTAAAACCATTTGTCTTCCCAGGTGAACTTGGAACCAGAGATAGTCTCTATTGAACTGACATTATAGTGTCATGATGGCTAAAGTCCTGGAGGCATCTTTTTCCTGAGTTATCTGGACTATTAGTACATGCATGGGTTTTTAAGACTCAACAAGGAGAAAGAAAATATTAGAATTTTTATGGTAGCAACTTTTATCTTATTCTCTGAAAAATTTTTATGACAGTGTATACAGAATATTGTGTGTTTGTGTGCTCTGTCGTGCCCAAGTCTTTGCTACCCTATGGACTGTAGACTGCCAGGCTCCTTTGTCTATAGAATTTTCCAGACAAGAATACTGGAGTGGGTTGCCACTTCCTACTCCAGGGGATCTTCCTAACCCAGGAATCAAACCTGTGTTTCTTGTGTCTCCTACATTGGCAGGTGGATTCCTTACTACTAGCATCACCTGGGTAATACAGTAATATATGCAAGCCATTTACAGCTTAATAAGACTCCATAGGATAGTGACTGTGTTCAAAACCTGTATCCCAAGAGAGGAAAGTGGTCAAAGTCATTTGTGGACCACCACTCTAAATACCTGAGCCACTGACTAAAGTATTTTTGCACTCATCATCTCCTTCTCCTCCTCCTTCTTTTAAAGAGACCCCCTGGTCCCATAGCACGATGTGATGGGTTGCTTTGAATGGTTTTGCAGCCTGGCAGGAACTTACCCTCCACACAAGGATAAGCAAGATCTGGGCCTGGTCTCTTCTTGACGAGGAGAATTTATCTGCGAGAGCAGAGTAGGGAGGGAAACCAGGACTGATGGCTGAGGGCCCTCCCAGGTTGACCAGATGTCAAGGCATCAAGGCTATGAAGCCTTCCTTTTGATTCTATGCCACCAGGAAGGCAGCAGAACAGTCTGGCTACAGCAGGAGTTATAAATGCAGGGTCCTGCCCACCCAGTGTATTCTCCCTCAGGGAGTGGGTTCTGCCTCTCAACCACAGGACCCCGGGGAGTCACTCTGAGCACTGCTGAGAAAGTTCTGCACTAGAAGACCCTTCCTCAGCCATGGACCTCTTGTTCCTGCTCATGCGTCTATCAGGGCGGACTCTCTTCTGCCCAATGCACTGAAGTTGTGTGTGTCTCTGCTCTGCCTGGCTGTCCAGCACTGCCAACAACTTGTGAGCCCTGACCTCCACATCCCCAGCATGACCCCTGCATCCCCAGCACATTACCATCCCACATCCTGTTCCCCAAATCCTCACTGCCTCACTGCTGACCTGGACACACTCAGGCACACACTGCCCTACCTGCACAGCTAGTCTCAGTTTTCAGCACACGGCTGCAGCCTTCCCTGCAGCCCGACACCCTTAGGTTTTTGTAAGGATTTTTCACAGGCTCTTCCTTCCTGCTGACTCTGGTCCCCATCTCTACTTTCCTTTCCAGCCTGGCTTCAAACTTTCTTCTACAAAGAGGTCCCTCAGTTCAGTTCAGTTCAGTTGCTCAGTCGTGTCCAACTCTTTGCAACACGCCAGGCCTCCCTGTCCATCACCAGCTCCCAGAGTTCACCCCAACTCGTGTCCATCGAGTCGGTGATGCCATCCAGCCATCTCATTCTCTCTCGTCCCCTTCTCCTCCTGCCCCCAATCCCAGCATCAGTCTTTTCCAGTGAGTCAACTCTTTGCATGAGGTGGCCAAAGTATTGGAGTTTCAGCTTTAGCATCAGTCCTTTGAAAGAACACCCAGGACCGATCTCCTTTACAACGGACTGGTTGGATCTCCTTGTGGTCCAAGGGACTCGAAAGAGTCTTCTCCAACACCACAGTTCAAAAGCATCAATTCTTTGGCGCTTAGTTTTCTTCACAGTCCAACTCTCACATCCATACATGACCACAGGAAAAACCATAGCCTTGACTAGATGGACCTTAGTCGGCAAAGGAATGTCTCTGCTTTTCAATATGCTATCTAGGTTGGTCATAACTTTCCTTCCAAGGAGTAAGCGTCTTTTAATTTCATGACTGCAATCACCATCTGCAGTGATTTTGGAGCCCCCCCAAAATAAAGTCTGACACTGTTTCCACTGTTTCCCCATCTATTTGCCATGAAGTGATGGGACCAGATGCCATGATCTTCGTTTTCTGAATGTTGAGCTTTAAGCTAACTTTTTCACTCTCCTCTTTCACTTTCATCATTCTTTAGTTCCTCTTCACTTTCTGCCATAAGGGTGGTGTCATCTGCATATGTGAGGTTATTGATATTTCTCCTGGCAATCTTGATTCCAGCTTGTGCTTCTTCCAGCCCAGCCCTAGTAGTTACTTTATCTGGTAGCCTCTTAGCCATCAAATAAGGGCTTCCTTGTGGCTCAGATGGTAAAAAAAAAAAAAACCTGCCTGCAATGCAGGAAATCTGGGTTCAGTCCCTGGGTGAGGAAGATCCCCTGGAAAAGGGAATGGCCACCCACTCCAACCTTCTTGCCTGGAGAGTTCCATGGACAGAGGAGCCTAGCAGTCTACAGTCCACAGGGTGGCAAACAGTCAAAAACTCTGAGTGACTAACACTTTCACTTTAGCATTAAATATTATAGAGGGCCTTCTCTGACTTTTAATTTGTGGTTCCTTCTTTATTCTTTTTAAATTGAGACATAATCAATATACATTATATTAGTTTCAGATGTACAATGCAATCATCTAACATTTGTATATATTGTAAAATGATCATCACATTAAGTCCAGTTAACATCTGTTAACATCAGACATTGTTGAAACTTATTTTCTTATGATGAGAACCCTTAATATATTAAAATTTATTTTTCTTTTCACATTCAGAAATCGATGGCAAACTTTAAGTTGAAATGTGACTATTTAACAACCCTACACACACACACACACACACACATACACACACACCACACATTACTGTCCCATGACACACATGGTGGTCATGGGACAGCAAAGCAATGGATTTTCATCACTGTCATTTTGCGTGGTGACTCTCTTCCAAGAGTCTCACCTGACGGGTGTGGATCATAGAGGACCTTCCACAGAGAATGGAGGATGCCCTGGCTGCTTCTGAGTTGAGTCTTGAAGGACAGGCTCACAGAGAAAAGAGGGGAAGTTTGAGGGATGCCCTGCTAGAGAGGGAGAAGGAATCCCTACCCCTCCCTTCCTGGAGGATGATGGAGAGGATGATGGACTTAGAGGGAGAGGCCACTTCCCTTCCAGGCCAAAGTTCCAGGAAGGAGTGAACGATGCGGGGAGAGAGCTGGAAGGATGCTTGGACGGTCTCCTAAGGGGTAGAACCAGCATCTGGGGCTAGACGGGGATCTGGCAGCTCTGCTCCTGGCGCCCTGACTTGTACAGGGAGAGAGAGCAGAAGGCTGTGGGTCAGCGGAGGCTGGGGACCAGATAACGGAGCTGGAGGAGGTTCACACTTGGCAAACAGCACAAATGACAAGGGCTACCAACATGACCAGTCAGTCCTGGCACAGGTGCCAAGGTGAAGCTGAGACCAGTGCCCTTCGTTCCAGTGACCGGATCAGACCAGCCTACCCAGAGGTGGTGGAATCATGGGGTGCAAGTCTGAAAAACTGAGTCCTTACCTAAAGGACTGGGAGCCATCTTGCCCGTTTCAAATGGAAAACACTGGGCTCTTGATGGGCAAGTTTAAAGCTCAAGTCCTGGTGTCTGTCCTCAGCTTTTAAGGAGGATTATAACAGTTGTGAAAAGGAAAGATGGTTCACAGGTCTACACAGTGTTCCAGCGACAGTGATGACCCTGCTGTATTATGACTGTGTGTAACTGTATACAAGCCTGCGGTGCACCATTCTGTATTGATTGATTGGCCCAGGCGTAGCTTCTCTGCACAGGCTGCCCAGAGGCAGGTGAGTCGGCATGCATGGCTGTGTGCCTGAGGGAGACAGTGCATATTTCCAGGGCCTTGTGTTCTTGGGTCCCTAGCAAGGCCATTTGTGAAACGAAGTCATCAATATCCCACCCATCTGAACCCAAGGGGCTATATACCCCATGATGTTTTTAACAGTAACGACTAGTAGCCACTGTGTGTTTCTTCTGTGCCAGGCTTTGCTCTGCACTCCTGCTCAGAACACACCTTTGGTGGGTCTTCTCTTACTGAACTTAACTGACAGGTAAGGATATGGGGGCCTAAGTATTTATGATATTTGCTGACAACCAGTAAGCAGGAGAGCGAAGAAGGCAATGGCACCCCACTCCAGTACTCTTGCCTGGAAAATCCCATGGACGGGGGAGCCTGGAAGGCTGCAGTCACCAAGGATCGGACACGACTGAGCGACTTCCCTTTCACTTCACTTTCCTGCATTGGAGAAGGGAATGGCAACCCACTCCAGTGTTCTTGCCTGGAGAATCCCAGGGACGGGGGAGCCTGTTGGGCTGCGTCTATGGGGTCGCACAGAGTCGGACACGACTGACGCGACTTAGCAGCAGCAGCAGCAAGCGTGGGGCTCAGAATCTGGTTTCATCAAGACTGTCTACAAAACCTGTTTTTTTGAAAGAGCAAGTTCTGGTTGGTCCTTTTAAGAAATTGTTGTTTATTTATTTGTGCTGGGTCTTTGCTGCTGTGAGGCCTTTTCTCTAGCCGCACTGGACGGGCTTCTCATACAGCTGCCCCTCTTGTTGCAGAGCACAGGCTCTAGGGTGGATGGGCTTCTGCAGTCACAGCACGTGGGCTCAGTAATTTTGGCTCCTGGGATCCAGAGCACAGTTGTTGTGCAAAAGCTTAGTCTCTCTACACCATGTGGAATCTTCCCAGATCAGGGGTCAAACACATGTCTTCTGCATTGGCAGGAGGATTCTTCACCACTGCACCACCTGGGAAGCCTGGTCAGCCTTACTAAAGAATATTTGTGTGCAGTTTACATTTTCATCAGTCCATTTTGGCATGCTTCTAATGGTATCAGAATCACCTAGAAACTGAATCACAATAATTTCACAATTCATTTAATGGCAACTTGCCATCAGCAAATTAACAATGGCTATCTGAAGAAGTTATTATACTGGCTGTGCTGGTATTTCTTGAGGTTGACCAGATACCTAAAGTCACAGACCTTTTCTACATAAGATATACCGTATAAATGAGATTCGGTTTATCATCAGCGTTTATAAAGCCAGACTGATGGAAAGAACTAGGTCTGGGGACACAAGCATGGTCTTAGTACAGTGAATGTTTGGCCTGCCCTGACTATTACAAAATCAGAAGCATGAGAATATTCACAGCAAATGTTGTATTCTTTAATGCTTCATGCATGACAGGCAGCTTGCAGCTATGCACACAGTAATCTTGGATTTACAAAGCCCTGGAAGTTAGGAGAGCCACACTAGAGAGCTGATTTAAGGAACTACTGATGTCTGGGAAGAACTATTCAACCTACTTGAATTATTAAGCATGTGTCTTTGTGAGGATCTTTCCATTTCATTTTGCAAGCGTACACATACTCTTGGGTAGCTTCTACAAGCTACAATACTCTGTTGCATATTTAAAGGTTATAAACAATGCACTTTTAGCTTTCTTTTTGCTTTAATGACCAAATAAAGGAGAGTAAGTAACTGAGTGTACTGGCTTCTCTTACCTGTGTTAGGAGTGATTTGGGGGAAAGTATTTTCACATAACCATAGGGAGCCAAATAAGACACTTGAAAACAGTTTTTTCATTTTAAATTAAGATATAGGTTTCACCCCTTATTTGTTTCATTTTATTTGCAATTGAGTTAACTCAAAACAAAGAACATTTATTTGACTAAATTGCCTGTGTCGGTTGCCCTGATGTATTTTTCTTTTCTATTCTTTATTTAATTGTGATACTGAGTACCGGTGTTGGAGAAGACTCTTGAGAGTCCCTTGGACTGCAAGGAGATCCAACCAGTCCATTCTGAAGGAGATCAGCCCTGGGATTTCCTTGGAAGGAATGATGCTAAAGCTGAAACTCCAGTACTTTGGCCACCTCATGGGAAGAGCTGACTGGGAGGGATTGGGGGCAGGAGGAGAAGGGGACGACCCAGGATGAGATGGCTGGATGGCATCACGGACTCGAAGGACGTGAGTCTGAGTGAACTCTGGGAGTTGGTGATGGACAGGGAGGCCTGGCTGCAATTTATGGGGTCGCAAAGAGTTGGACACGACTGAGCGACTGAACTGAACTGAACTGAAGACAGGAAAGAAGATGAATAGAGTTTTCAAAGATTAAATAGGCCCTTGGGCAGGGCCTCTGAAATGGGAGCATGTCTGAGGTCACAGGCTTTCAAATCAACTGATAGGCACTTAATAAAAGGCTTCCCTTCATGACAAGGATGAAATACAGTGGGGATTACACAGGGTGACCAGGGCAGGCCTGGACCAAGGCTGTGTCTGACTCATTTTCACGTTGTCTTGCCTGGAGATTTTTATGGCCCTTGCAGCCCCGCCATTTGATCTGGTTTGGTCCAGCTGTATTGACTCTCATATCATGTCATACACTCCCACTTCAAAAGTCCTTCTCTTTTTCTCTATTCCTTCAACTTCTAAAAAAAAAAGCTGAGGCAGGGCTGTATTTGGTGCCCCCAAGAGGTTCTTGGAGTAGAACGCTCCAGCTTTAGCCTAATGGGTTATGTCTCTAAGCTGAGCAGGACCGAATATTGGTTTACAGATGCAGGGAGCAGCTAAAAACCTTCCCAAGAAAGGCCAGAAGAAATGGGTTGAGGCATCCTTCTTTACCTACTGTGGCTTCTCCCATTTGGAGGGATTTTTGCACACTGGTATATATACCTGTTGCGAGAGGGCATCAGACGACAGACACACTGAAACAATAATCACAGAAAACTAGTCAATCTAATCACACAGACCACAGCCTTGTCTAACTCAATGAAACTAAGCTATGCCGTGTGGGGCCACCCAAGACGGGCGGGTCATGGTGGAGAGGTCTGACAGAATGTGGTCCACTGGAGAATCGAATGGCAAACCACTTCAGTATTCTTGCCTTGAGAACCCCATGAACAGTATGAAAAGGCAGAATGATAGGATACTGAAAGAAGAACTGCCCAATATGCCACTGGAGATCAGTGGAGAAATAATTCCAGAAAGAATGAAGGGATGGAGCCAAAGCAAAAACAATACCCAGTTGTGGATGTGACTGGTGATAGAAGCAAGATCTGATGCTGTAAAGAGCAATATTGCATAGGAACCTGGAATGTCAGGTCCATGAATCAAGGCAAATTGGAAGTAGTCAAACAGGAGAGGGCAAGAGTGAACGTCGACATTCTAGGAATCA
>SJYQ01006385.1:615162-639854 GCA_006410935.1 Redunca redunca
AAAATTAAAAGAGTAATAAAGGAGTTAAAAATAAAAAAATTAAAAATTAAAGAATGATAATAGTAAAAATATATCTAGGACTTTCTCTGGTGTTGTTGTGGACAATGTGGGGTCAGTTCATTTTCAGATAGTTCCTTGATCCAGCTTATACTTTTCAAGATCTATAGGCCCCTTCCTATGTAGTTGGTACTAACTACAAGGTTTTAATCTATTGCACCTGTCACTTCCAAGGCGGTTCCCTCTGTTTTAGCTTCTTCTGTTTGCTGGTCTCTTCAGTGTCTGATTTCCGCCCTGACACAAGGGGGGCAGTGGTGGACACTTTTTTTTTTCTTCTTGGCTCACTTGTTCAGTCGCTCTGTGGGGAGGGAGGGNAGGAACACTGCAAACAAATAACACTGGCGTGTACTCGCAGTGTCTCGGCCTCACTGGCTTTGCCCCCTCTCATGGCGTGTGTGCTTTCCCTGTCTACACTGCTTAGGCTCTAGGTTGCTCTGCTGGGAACTGTCTGAGGCCGGCCGTGGGTTGTATGCACTTCCCAGGTCTAAGCCGCTCAGGTTTAGGCACTTGGGTAGTCCTCAGAGGTGCAGACTCAGTTGGGCCTGCATTTTGTGCCCTTTCCAGGTCTGAGCAGCTCAGGTGATCAGGTGTTTGGTGAGCATGGTCGCTGCAACTGATCACTTCCCCCATCCCTGCTGCTTGGTTTTCTGGGTGTACAACCAGCGCACCTTCTCAGGCGGATGTCAACCATCCAGAATCCCAGGAAGTCTTGGTTAGCAATGAAGCCTGCTTGCAGTTTGGTAGATAATGGCTCTCTGGGGCCATGATTGCCCCTTTCTGGCTCTGGCTGCCCTCTCCTGCCTGTCTCTGGAGAGGGATGGGCCGGTCCACAGCCAGCTAGCTCTGCTCAGTCCTTTGTTCTGTGAGCAGGCCTGGTGGTGTCTTGGGTTAGGGTTTTTCATGGGGTAGCTCTCCCACAGTCTGGTTTGCTATTTCAAGTTAGTTCCCTCAGATTGCCCTTGGGGTGTTCAGGCCTGGTCCTTACTCTAAGCAATGCAGCCCCCACCTCCCTGTCCAGACCCTGCTTGCTAGTGGTGGGTGCAGGCGTCTGTGCTGCTTCTCCACTGGGAGTTACTGTTGGGCACGTAATCTGTGGGTTTTAATTATTTATTTATTTTTCCTCCTGGTTATGTTGCCCTCTGTGGTTCCAAGGCTTGCCGCAGACTCACCAGTGAGAGTGTTTCCTGGTGTTTGGAAACTTCTCTCTTCTTTAAGACTCCCTTCCCTACCTCTTTTGTCTTTCTTTTTATCTTTTATATTTTTTCCTACCTTCTGTCAAAGACAGCGGGCTGCTTTTCTGGGTGCCTGATGTCGTCTGCCAGCGTTCAAAAGTTGTTTTGTGGAATTTACGCAGCATTCAAATGTTCTTTGATGAATTTGTGGGGGAGAAAGTGGCCTCCCTGTCCTATTCCTCTGCCATCTTAGGACCGCCCCCGTTTTCTTTAGTTATCTGTGTTACACTTAATAATCTATCTTCTCATTTACACTCATGTTCTAACGTTCAAATTGTTCTCCTGAAGACCCCGCCCCAAACATGGTTAAGCAATGATGACAAACTAGGACCACAGCCTGTCTTGGGCAGGAGCTAAACTTCTCTCAGTGCCTCTTCTCACCCCAAGATGAGGCTGCTCATTAACTCAAATGGCAAATCCTGGAAAATCTGGATGGAGCATGTTGTCCCACTTCACCGTGCCATTTGCTAGTTCTGTTCATCGGGTAGACCAGAAGGACTTGGCAGAGCAATGAATAATGTGCTTTGTTCCCTGCCAGTCGACATCTGAGCATTATCAAGAATGTCCCTCACCCCCACCTCCATGTACAAACACCTGTACCCTCCCCCTGGGCGGTTTCTGAAACTTTGGGAAAATCCAGAGGAGTTCTTTATAACACAAAGTGCCTTGAGCTGCACGGGCCTGTGGGAAGGAACAGAGCCATGGTTCTGGGCTCAAGGAAAGTTCCACCATCCCTCCCCTGCCTCCTCCCTGCAGACACCCACAAGGATCCAAGCAGCCTTTGCAGGCTGGCACCTGCCTCAACCCAACTGGGAAGCAAGCCTCTGTCAGGGCCAAGGTCATAGGAATGTACTTCTCAACAATTATGAAAGCAACTGGGTTTTGTGTTGATCCCTGTAAAATTGGGTTTTAAGCTTCCTTCATATCCCTCTTCCTGGCAGACACAACTATAATTCTGCCTGAAAGTTTTAATTAAATGAGTCCTGAATGATCGGTCTGATTTCATGAGACATAATACCGTCTATTGGATCAACAGTTCCATTGTTCGAAACTCGATGAATATAAATAGGACCAGGGAACTGACAGCACGTTTAGTGTGGTTATTTACACGATGATGAACATGGTGTGTGGGAACGGAGCTTGTGAACAGCAGAATCTCAGCAAGGGAAGGGCGCACTTGCCCATAGCATTCACCTGTATCCACAGGCTGGCAGGAGAAAATCAATGTGGCTTCTGGGGAGAGAAGGCATTTCACCATGAGATAAATAACTTGAAAGAATTAGGACATTTATAGTGAAAATTAACCCATATCTTAAAAAAAAATCTTTTCACTTTGAGATATTTTCAGAAATGCAGAGGAATCGCAAAAACAGTACGGGGTTCTTGTACGTTCTTCATTTAGTGTCTCCTAATTTAGCATCTGGGCTTACCTGGTGGCTCAGTCATTGAAGAATCTGCCTGCAGTGCAAGAGACCTGCCAATGCTGGAGACCTGGGTTCAATCTCTGGGTGGGGAAGATCCATGAAGAAGGAAATGGCAACCCACTCCAGTATTCTTGCCTGGGAAATCCCATGGAAAGAGGAACCTGGCAGGCGACAGTCCATGGAGTCATATGATTTGGCAACTAATCCATCTCTAATGCGGGAGACTTGGGTTTGATCCCTGGCTTGGGAAGATCCCTTGGAGGAGGGCATAGCAACTCACTCCAGCATTCTTGCCTGGAGAATCCCCATGGATAGAGAAGCCTACAGTCCATGGAGTTGCAAAGAGTTGGACACAACTGAGTGACTAAGCACATAGCAACTAAACCACGAATTTAACATCTAATCAAATCATAAGTATAAGGACTTCCCTGGTGGTCTAGTGGCTAAAATTCTGCCCTGGGAATTTGATCCTTGGGAGCCTGGGTTTAATCCATGGCCAGGGAACTAGATTCCACACGCTGCAACTAAGAGTTCAAATGCCACAGCTAAAAAGAACCCAAGAGCTGCAACCAAGACCTGGTGCAGGAACAGGTCTTAGTTGTACAATGATCGCTACTAAGAAATTAACGTTCATAGGATATTGTTAACTACAGTGAAGACTTTGTTCAGATTTCACCAGTTTTTCCATGAATGTCATTTTTCTGTGCCATATCCAGTCCAAGATGTCACCCTACATTTATTTATCATATCTCCTTAGTTTCTTTCAATCCGTGAAAATTCCCCAGTCTTCCTCATCTTCCGAGACCTCAATACTTTTGAAACATACCGATCAAGTATTTTGCAAAATGTCTTTCAATTTGGGTCTGTCTGTTGTCTTCTTATGATTAGATCGAGCTTGTGCGTTTGGGGATGAATACCACCGAGGCGATGGATCCTTCCTAGTGCAGCTTGTCAGGGGGTCTGTAATGTCCATCTGTCTTACTACTGGTGATACTCACCTTGACCCCTAGGCTTGGGGGACGTCGGTCAGGATTCTCCACACTGAACTTACTGTTTTCCCTTTGCAATTAATAAATACATAGTTTTAGAGAGATTCTTTGAGATTGTGAAAAATTTCTTCTTAAAATTTGCTCACTCTTTTTGCCTCCTTGGTGAATCTTGATTGAATTCTTACTGTGTGGCTCCAATGGTGATTTTCCATTTTCCTCAGCCTTTCTACATTTACTAACTGACAGTTCTCTAGAAGAAAGTTATTTCTTCTCCCTTATTTATTTATTTATTCAGTTATTTTCTCAGCAGTATGAGCTCAAAATATTTATTTTATTATTCAGGTTTTCATCCAGTTTTGTTGCTCAAATTATTTCATGTTTGAAACATCTGGGAGTTCATCAGCTCTTCCTTCCTCCGTTGTATGCTACCCTCCTTTTCACTTGAACACATCCTTATTTTCTGGCCCCTGGAGAAGGAAATGGCAATCCACTCCAGTATTCTGGCCTGGAGAATTCCATGGACTGTATAGTTCATGGGGCTGCAAAGAGTTGGACACGACTGAGGGATTTCCGCCTTCGCTTACTTTCTGGCACTGTAGTCATGAAATCAACCACTTTTCCATAAGCCCTGGTTTCTATTGTTGCAAAATAGAATCTAGGAGTCATGATCTGGGCACTAGACATACTCATTGCTACTGCAGTGTCATTGCTTCTAAGTCCTTCCCACAGACAGAACAGGAAGTACATATATCATACTAACCCATACACACACATCTGCATTTCTGCACATACTTACCTGCATATCATTTATAAAGACATAAGTCCGTGTAGATACTTCTGACCCAGCCCAGCACCATGAAGTTCGGTCTAGCCACCCTTTCCTTATTTGTAACCCCTTTATCTGATTATGAGAAACCTGACCGTCATTATCGGTGACACATTTATCTGCTCAGTCCTAGCACACACATAAAGTGGTTTAGAATTGCTCTCCTACACCCCAGAGAAAAACAAATCTATTAAATAAAGGACCTTGTCACGTACAGTTCTTTCTCTTTAGCTTTCGGGTATTGAGTTCAAACAGGTTTCCCAAAGATACATAGGTCACCTCTCTTCCTCCCCACTCTTAGTGAGCTAACATAATTCTCTTGTCACACAGTTAGATTCATTTCTCACAGTCTGCTTTCCCTCTTGAGTCTTCCCCCCACCCACTGCTTGTGTGTGTGTGTGTGTCTGTGCTCAGTTGTGTCCAACTCTTTGTCACCCCATGAACTATAGTCTTCCAGGCTCCTCCGAGTGCATGGAGTTTTCCAGGGAAGAATACTGGGGTGGGTTGCCATTTCCTCTTCCAGGAGATCTTCTCAACCCAGAGATCAAACCTGTGTCTGTACCATGTGGGATCTGGTTCTGCAACCAGGAATTGAACCCAGGCCCCCTGAATTGGCAGCACAGAGTCTTAGCCCCTGGACCACCAGGGAAGTCCTGCTTGTTGATTTTTAAAATATAATTTACAGACTGCAAGTTTATTCTGTGCTTTAAGAGCTGTTGACAAATGAAAAGTCTTATTGACTGCCACGATTCCTTAGAGACCAATTCCATCCGTCACCTCCCAAATTCCTTCATAATTTCCATTTATAGTTGAACCCTTACCATCATCACCCAACCCCCAGCACCCAACCCCCACTGGTCTGCTTTCCATTTTTGTAGCTGGACCTTAACCAGGATGTCATATAATAGAATCACACAATATACAGCCTTTGGAGATGGACTTCTCTCACAAAGTAAAAGGCACTTGAGGTTCGTCATGTTGTATAAATCAAAAGTTTGTTCCTATTTGTTCTTAGTATTTGATTGTATGGGTGCACAATAATCTATCCATTGACTCTTGGAAGTCACATGGGCTATTTCCAGCTTTGCAAAATGAGGAACGAAGCTTCTATAGAAATTCATGGTCAGGTCTTTCTGTGAACATACATCTCCTTTTGGGGGGATAAATAGCTAGAAATGGATCACTGAGTCATATAGTAGGTGTACATTTAAGGCTATTCAATATTTAAGAAAATGTTCAACGGTTTACCAGTTTACCATTTTGTATCCTCACCAGAAAACTAGCAATATATGGGAGTTTCCGTTCTTCTGCAATAAGATATTGTCAAAATTTTCTGTTTTAACCATTTGGGGTAGTGGTAGTGGGTAATGGTATTATATTGTGATATTATTTGCATTTCCCTAATGACAGATGAGGGCTTCCCTTGTGGCTCAGCTGGTAAAGAATCCGCTTGCAGTGTGGGATACCTGGGTTCCATCCCTGGGTTGGGAACATCCCTTGGAGAAAGGAAAGGCTATCCACTTCAGTGTTCTGGCCTGTGTAATTCCATGGACAGTCCATGAGACCGCAAAGAGTCACACATGACTGAGAAACTTTCATTTTCAATGGCAGATGATGGTACCCATTTTTAAAGTGCTTAGGTGCCCTCACTGGTGACATACATGTTTGAATCACTAACTTATTTTAAAAAATTTTGAGATGCTTGTTTGTTTAATTTTTGAGTTTTCAGAGTTCAGTCTTTTGGACACAGTCTTTTGTCAGAAATGTGATTTTCAAATATTTTCTCTCCATTTATGAGTTGTCTTAAATTTCTTAAGTATATCCTTTTCAGAGCAAAAGTTTTTAAATTTGATTAGGTCCCATGTACTTTTTTCCTCTATGTACTATGGTTTGGTGTTATAATGAAAAATGCTGCCTGAACAAAGGTGGTGAAGATTGGCTCCTATATTTTCTTTTGGAAATTTAATAATTTAAATATCTATTATCCACTTTGAGGTGTCATTTTTAATTTTTTTTGTATAAAGTATGAGGTGTATTTCAACACTTTTTTTTTCATGTTTTGTCCCATAATTCCAGCACCATTTGTTGAAAAAAAGTATTCTTCCTATATTGAATGCTTTTGTGCCTTTGTTCAAAATCAATTGGTTGCTTGATTTCCTGGACTATTTATGGACTCTCAGTTCCATTCTATTGAGCTATGTGTCTAGCTTTCTGTCAATATTACACTGTCTTAGTTACTGTAGATTTATAGTAAGTTGAAATTGGGTAGTAGGAGTCCTCCAACTTTGTTCTTCTTTTCTAAGATTGTTTTGACTATTCTATTTCCTTTGTTTTGCTATATGTATTTTCCATACAGCTTTTTAATAGCTACTTGAAAAAAGCCTTTCTGGATTTTGATTATGTTTATATTGAATTTATAAATCAAATTAAGAAGAACTGACACCATAACAATATTGTCTTCTGATTGTTGGCCACAGTATATCTTTCCACTTATGTAGACTTTTTAAAAAATTACAATCAAAGTTTTGTAGTTTTCAGTATATAGATCCTCTGTGTACTTTTTAGATCTTTTTTAATTAAAAATTATTTTTAATTCCAATGTTTCTTTCTAGGGAAAACATTTACCCTGTGACCTGGATAAACATCCTTACTAGATCTACAATGTGTTTGCTTTTTTTTTTTTAATATAGATTCTTCAGGGTTTTCTTGTTTTTAAAAGTTTATTTATTTATTTTGGTTGTGCTGGTCTTTATTTTTGGCTGTGCAGTTGCTGCATGAAGGCTTCCTCCCTCAGTGAGTAGGAGCTACTCTTAGCTGCGATGTGTGGGCTTCTCATTGCGTTGGCTTATTTTGTTGTGAACAAGGCTCAAGGTGAATGGGCTTTAGTAGTTTCAGCACGTGGGCTCAGCAGTTATGGCATACGGGCTTAGTTGCTCCATGGCGTGTAGGATCTTCCCAGATCAGGGACTGAACCCATGTCTCATGCCTTAGCAGACACACTTTTTTTTTTTTAACCACTGAGCCACCAGGGAAGCCCTCTTTGGGATTTTCTATGCAGACAATAGTGTCTATGAGTAGAGACAGTTTTATTTCTTCTTTTCCAATCTCTGTCCTTTTTAATTGCATGGACTAGGAATCCAGTACAGTTTTGAATGGAAGTGGTAACAAAGGACATCTTTGCCATGTTGATGATTGTAGAGGGAAAGCATTCAGTCCTACTACTAAGTACTGATGCTTAGTTCTTTAGACGTCCTTCAAACTCACTTGCTCAGTCCTAACTGACTCTTTGTGACCCCATGGACGGTAGTCTGCCAGGGGTTTCCCAGGCAAGAATATTCAGTGGGTTGCCATTTCCTTTTCCAGGGGATCTTCCCCCAACCCTGGGATCCAACCCCTTGTCGCCTGGGTCTCCTGCATTGACAGCTGGATTCTTTACCACTGAGCCACCTGGGAAGCCTTAGCTGTCCTTTACTGGTTGATAATAAGTTCCTAGGCTGCTGAAAGTTTTTATCATGAGTAAATCTGGACTTTTTTCAAATGTTTTTTCTGCATATGTTAAGATAATTGTATTTTTTTAATCTTCTGAGATTGTTAATGTGTGAACTGCTTTGGTTTATTTTTGAATATCAAACCAGCCTTGCAGTTTTTGGGCTTATTAGCCCAATTTGGTCATGATGTTGTCAATATATTGTTTAGTAGGAAAAAAAAATACTTGTGAAATACATTTAGTGTTGGTAGGAAATAGTTCTATATTCTGGTACAAACTGAAGACAGAATTCATAGCACTGCTGGGAATTACACTCTTCCTCCCTGGGTGTCACAGAGATGAGGGTAGCTGGAAGCAGAAGGTTCTAGAAGAGAGGAAGGCAAGGTGCTTCATTGGCCCCCTCTCCTGACTGGCCTGGACATACCTGAAACTCTGCTTGTCTCACCTGACCTCATTCACCTATTATAGGAGGCAGAATTCTAAAGCTGTCTCCCCGTGATGCTATCCACTGGCTGTTTAATCAAGTACTTATCTGGATCATGTTGTTAAGGGGCTTTGCAGATGGAACTTTAGGAAGCTAACCAACTAACTTTAAAATATAGCAATTATACCATGGATTATCCAGGTGGACCCATTGTAATCATGCGTGAGTGTGTGTGCTTAGTTGCTCAATCATGTCCAACCTTTCCTGACCCCTTCACTGTAGCCTGCCAGGCTCCTCATGTCCATGGGATTTCCCAGGAAGGATTACTGGAGGGGGTTGCCATGTCCTCCTCCAGGGGATCTTCCCAACCCAAGGATCAAACCCATGTCTCCTGCATTGCAGGTCCATTCTTTATGGCCTGAGCCACCAGGAAAGCCCAATGTAATCATATGAGTCCTTAAGTGCAGAAAGAAAGTCAGAGACACGCAGCAGAAGAGGAAGCTGGAGAGACTGGAAGCGTGAGAAGGAATGCTCTGTCATTGCTGGTTTTGAAGATGGAGGAAGAGAGCCACATGCTATATAAAGTGGGGCCTCTAAGAGTTGGGAGTGGAGCCCTATAGATGAGCTGCAAAGAAGCAGGGACCTCAGTCCTGCAACCCATGGAACTTAAGTCAGCCAATAACCAAATGAGTTTGGAAGCAGACTCATACCCCAAGCCTCTAGAAAGGAACTCAGTCCTGCTGATACCTTGGTTTCAGCCTATGAGACCTGGAGCAGAAAACTAGCTAAATCAAGCTGTGCCTGGACTTCTGACCCACAGAACTGCCAGGTAACAAGGGGTAAAACTGTGTTTTAAGCTACTAGCTCTGTGGCACTTCGGAAACCTGTTGTTTTTACTCAGCAAGCATACCTTGAAGACCCTCCATGTCAGGGGCTTATAGTACTTTACATGGGATGAGAAAGATAATTTCTCTCTCCAGGGAGCTCACAAACTAGGAGGACAATCTTGCTCTGAAGAAAGTGTAAAAAAAAAGAAATCAGTATAAATTTTGCACATATGCTATAAGAGAAAATTTTCTCCTGGTTGCAAAGAACAGAAAACAATTCTAGCTAAATTGAAGTTGAAACAACAACCAAAAGAAAATGAGAGAGACGGAGGGAGAATACATGTTTTTAATTTTGGAAAGGTAGATACTGGAAAATTCTAGAAAGTTAGGGAAATTTTAAAGATATCAGATTTGAGAAAAAGAAAGACAAGCACAGTACTAGGACCTTCAAAAACAGAAGTTTTTTGTTTTGTTTTTTTTTTTGTAAAGTAATTAACCTCCAAATAAAATAAATAAATTAATTTCAAAAAAAAAATAGAAGTTTTTAAAACTCTGCCATTACTGTGACTCTGTTCCCACAGTTCTTGGTCTTCACCTTTTTCTTTGCTCAGTCTTGTCCAGCTCTTTGTGACCCCATGAATGTAGCCCACCAGGCTCCTCTGTCCACAGGATTCTCCAGGCAAGAATACTGGAGTGGGTTGCTATGCCCTCCTCCAGGGGGTCTTCCTGACCCAGGGATGGAACCCAAGTCTCCGAAGTCTCCTGCATTAGCAGGCAGATTCTTTACCACTGTGCCACCTGGAAAGCCCATCTCTCTCTACCAAGTTTCAAATTATAAGGGAGGGAAAAAAAATATTGCATTGTATATAGAACTTCNTTGTAGCATGGCTGACTGCTGATCTTATCCTGTATTTTAGTTTTTTAAATTAGAATTGATAATAATGCCGTTTAGGCAGAATTTTCTATTTGTGTATGCAAACCTACTGGGGTCGGTATCATTTTGCTTAGGGTTCATTATCATTTCTGAGGAGTTTCATCAGGCAAAGGCGTCCTCATTCTCCAAGCAAAGCAGGCCCAGCCAGACAGTTGTCAAGGCAACGGAAAATGCACACTGCGAACCACCCAGAAAAGGCCGTCTGTATAATGTTGCTGCACAAACTTAATTTGGGGGCTTGGCAAAAAGATCTCCTTTATGCCTAATTATAAAATGTACCCAACGTTATTAGACTGGGTGATAGATGATTGCCCGCTAAATGTGATGTGAAAAATTAAGGCAATTTTCAAAGTGAAGGGACCTAAATTAAATGTGCCTCAAGGATCAATCGCTTATTTTTGTCATTCTGCATAACCAGCATGGAACAACCGAGCATGTGTGCGAGTGTGCATATGTGTGAGTGTGACAGAACTACCAAACTTATATTTATTTGAATCACATCGTACTTTTGGCTTCCAAATGTTTTCCAAAGATAGTAGATGGTGTCCCACCCTTATTTAGATATTTGGGGGGAGGGAACCTTTAAATGAAATCCCTGTTGACCAGCATGGTTTTCAATTAAATTATAATTTCAATTATTTAATTTTAATTTATTTAATTTTAATTATTTAATTTTCAAATAATTATAATTATTTATAATCTCACCTGCCCAGCAGGTGAGATTATAAAATCAGAATTTGCATGCTCATTTCAGACAGTTAACTGATACTTTATCTCCCCTTGATTTTTTCCCTACTCTTGTTTTCTTCTCACTTGCCTGTTTGTCAACAAACTCCAAATAAATGCTAACGGGTTGATTTGATAAAAGATATGGTGAATCTAGATTGAAGGGGTCAGAGTGAAAACACTGATCTAATAATTCACTGTGTTAATAAATGTGGTCCTTTGAAAACAGAATGTTTAAATCTGATTTCATATGAGCAGCTGACCCAAAGCCTCCTGAATCAGTCAGCTGAAGAGTGAGTGGGAACTCAGTGCTTATAGCTGTGGAACCACTTGATGAAAGGTCAGTGTTTCTTTCTCAGGGGAGCCCTCCTTCTTTGTAAACAAAGTAAACTTACATTTCGGGTGACTTGATTGGGTATCATTTCCCAAGCTCACACCCTGGGGAAAGGAAAATTGAACTTTGAGCCTTTAAAAGAGGAAATTAGATTTACCCGAAGGAGAGATCATATCTTCCACCCCTGTCCATTCAAGTGACTGACCATGAAATTAAATAGTCGGTTCAAGCCTAGACACAGGAGGCTATTGGGGCTGAGCATCTTCAAAGAGGAAAACGTCACGGAAATGATTTACGCTTTATCCTTGAACGTGCTGTGTATTTATACATTCATGCTAAAACAGCTTGTCTCCCCTTTAGCCCGAGGTGCTCCTGGAACCGCATATTATACACCGGGTCTATCTCTCCAGTCAAAGGGATGGGAAACACAGTTGCCTGCTAAACAGAAGTGCCAACGAGGCCTTGTGCAGACAACTCACAGCAATAAACCAGGTGTTTTGATTCCTCCACAGCCCTCTGGGATCTTATTATTTCTGTTGATAGCATTTCCAGTGTTTAAGTCAGTCCTGAATGGAGGTGTTCAGGATATTAATTCTAGAGATTCCTGGAGGACACAGCATAGTGAACTCTTGACTTAAGTTCCTTTGTTATTTCACTTCTGTCCCTGGTGTGCAGGTAACAAGAAGCTGTAAAAGGGAAGAGTTGTCCCACGTAAGAAACTGAAGTGATGCGAAATGGCTGAAATCTGTTTCCCAAAAATCAGCTTTCTGCAATTGTATGTAAAATGCAGGAGACATATGTATATTTCCTGAGGAACAGATCAATAGATTTTTATCAGTTCCTTAATGTCTTTATCCCTCAAAAGATGAATAACAAACACAATCCAAGGACAGGCAGGGATGAATTCGGAGATTAGGATTGACATATAGGACTGGCTTCCCTGATGGCTCAGATGGTAAAGAATCTGCTTGCAATGCAAGAGACCCAGGTTCCATCCCTGGGTTGGATAGACACCTTTGAGAAGGGAATGACAATCCACTCCAGCATTCTTAGCCTGGAGAATTCCATGGACACGGGAGCCTGGTGGGCTACAGTCCACGGGGTCACAACGAGTGGGACAGGACTGAGCATTTTCACTTTCACTTTTGTATACACTACCATGTATAAAAGAGATAGCCAGTGGGAAGCTGCAGTATAGGACAGGGGGCTCAGCTCCTTGCTCTGTGATGATTTAGAGGTGGGAGAGTGGGTTCGGAGGGGCCATATGTATGCATATAGCTGATTCATGTTGTTGTACCGCAGAAAATAACGCAACATTGTCAAACAATTATATTCCAACTAAAATGACAGCTGACCATGAAAAATATCACACACCCTTAGATGGACCCCGCTATAAGGACTCTGAGGCTTGAGACTAGCAAGAGGGGGAGGCCCAATACCCCTCGCAGCCCCAGTTCAGCAGGAAGTAGCCAGAAAGACCTCGACGCCCCTATTCCCAAAGAATTGGGCCTCCCATCTCTTGAGGTGGGGAATGTTAGGTAGGTAGAATAGGGAAAAGGAGTCCAAAATGGCGGTGGCTAAAAGACAAGGAAGAGAGAAGCCTGCAAAAATAGAACAGAGGAAGGTCCAAGGACCAGAGTGAACAGAGTTTGTTCTTCGGGTAGAACAAACAGCACTCCTGGCTAAGCCCAATTTGCACAGGGCAGGCCCAGGTGGAGGGAAACATACAGAAGGAGGAGCCAAAGCGCTCTTCCTCTCCCTTTCTCTCCCGCGTGCATGCGCTCTCTCCCCCTCCCCCACGCACTCCTCCACTCTTTTCCCTTCAAATCTTTGGGTTGGCATGCCCTCACGCTTCCAGGATGGATTCTCCTGCTAGCTTCTAAATAAAATAGAGCTGTAACACTAAAAAAAAAAAAAAAAAGAAAGAAAAANAGAAAAGAAAAGAAAAGAAAAAGGATGAATGCCATCAAAGCACATTTTAAAGGAGGATCTGTCTGCAGGGTGTCAAGCTGAAGCCGGCCTAACGCAGTGAGTGACGGAGGAGGAAAGAAGGGCCAGGCAGACTTTCGGCTCCCTGTTCCTGGGTCTGGTGTCCAGTACAGCTCTTCCCAACTCCATCCGAGCAGGCCCCTCTTTAATCTTCCCCTAGGACCTACTCCCATATATTATCATGAGAATCAAAGGGAAAAAACATGACTAGAGAGACTGTGAACTCCACGTTCAGTTCAGTTCAGTTCAGTTGCTCAGTCGTGTCCGGCTCTTTGCGACCCCATGAACTGCAGCACGCCAGGCCTCCCTGTCCATCCCCAACTCCCGGAGTTTACCCAAACTCATGTCCATTGAGTCAGTGATGCCATCCAACCATCTCATCCTCTGTCATCCCCTTATCCACCTGCCCTCAATCTTTCCTGGAATCAGGGGTTTTTCCATGAATGTTCTACAAATGCTCCGTTAGCCTTTAAAAAAATGAGATATGGCAACACTGTTTAATACTGCACAAAAGTTTATCAATTCTGCCCGTCACCACTGGAAACATCTGTGGCATTCAAAATGTCTCTCAGTGCGACAGTTCACTAAGCCTTTTGTTAATAAGTTAGCACATAACGTTAACATGCCTCGGACACTAAGATTTGCCATCAACACGTTCCTTCTAAATCAGGGCTGGCTAGGGTGCCCCCTGAGACGACACTGATGGATGGTTGAATGACTCAGAGGTGACATGAGAACGTAATCCAGCAGTGTTGTAAAGTGATGTAGTCAGTTAGAAAGAACATTCAATTTTCATGCAGCTTAAGTGATATTGAATTAGCTGCCATGTGGAAGCAGATCTCATGGCTGAGATCTGTCGAATCAGGAAGGAAATCCTCTGGTGCAGAGAGAAATCATAAAGTAAAGGCCTAACAGGATTTATCAGATTTGTTTTGGAACTTAAAAAGTCAATAAATTCCACGAATTTAAAGAAATTTTCTGTCACCTTTGTGTGATTTGAGAAATGTGGGGCACATAATTTGTAGTCTGGACTCCTGTTTAGGCAAAATGCAGTCAGATTCCAATAACTGGGTTCTGAGCCTTAGCACTAACAGAAGAGAAGGGGTACACTGGAAGAGATGTTGATGGAAGTAGATTCCTGCCTTTAGATCTCTAAGAAGAGGAAAAAGAAAAACCCTCTGATGTAGATGATGACTAAGCCAGGAGTGGTTTAACCTTAAACAAATTATCCACCAATGATTACACCCATTTTTAGAGACAACTTTTAAAAGCATGCTGGAAAGGAAAATTGAAAGGATTTCTTTCTTAAATAAGTTATCAAAGAAGTGGATTTGATTCATGATGTCAAAGAAGCAGATGAAATTAAAATATTGGAATGAGTGAAGGTAAAACTACCTCTTTTGTGTTGTGAAGATTAAATTAAGATTAAATGAGGAGTGTTCTTTTTTAAAAAAATCAGAGTACAGTTGCTTTATAATGTTGCGTTAGTTTCTGCTGTACAGGAAAGTAAATCAGCTATATGTATACATATACCTGCTCCTTTTTGGATTTTCTTCCCATTTAGCTCAGCAAGGAGCACCGAGTAGAGTTCCCTGTGCGCTACAGTAGGTTCTCATTAGTTGGCTATTTTATATATAGTCATGTGTGTATGTCAATCCCAATCTCCTGAAATCCACTAGGAATCAGGCATTATCTTGGTTAGACGAGCTGTGGGGAGCAGAAAGCAGGAGCCTATGTAAAGGGACTTGGGAGAGGAAAGGGAGGTGACGGTAAATGAGGAGTTTGGCCCTCATCCCACTTTAATTCATCTCACTCCTCATTTCCCTTCTTAGGATACGTACATTTTTTCTCTACATTTGTGTCTCTATTTTCACTCTGCAAATGAGTTCATCTGTACATTTTTCTAGATTCCATATACACTCCTGGGCATATACACCTAGAGAAATCCATAATTCCCAAAGATACATGCACCCCAGTGTTCGCTGCGGCATTGTTTACAATAGCCAGGACATGGAAGCAACCTAAATGTCCATCAGCAGATGAATGGATAAAGAAGATGTGGAGTATATATGGATATATATATGTATGAAGTGAAGTGAAGTGAAGTCGCTCAGTCGTGTCCGACCAGGCTCCTCTGTCCATGGGATTTTCCAGGCAAGAATACTGGAGTGGGTTGCCATTTCCTTCTCCAGGGAATCTTCCCGACCCAGGGGTCGAACCTGGATCTCCTGCGCTGCAGACAAATGCTTTACCCTCTAAGCCACCAGGGAAGCCCCACATGTGTATATATTCGTTGGGAATTATGGATTTTTCCAGGTGTTGTATATGCATGTGTATATGTGGAACACATATATATGATCATCATACATGTGTGTGTACATGTATATACACACACACACACACACACATGATGAAATATTTACTCAGCCATAAAAAGGAACAAAACTGTGTGATTTCCAGAGATGTGGATGGGCCTGAAGACTCTCATACAGAGTGAAGTAAGTCAGAACGAGGAGTGTTTTAGTGACAGAGAAAACAGATGACAAGCAAAGTGAAATAAAAAGTCAACATGGGGTTGTGCAAAAGACTGGATGTCTGTGTCCCTGCAAAGTTCATAGGTTGAAATCTGAGCCCCAGTTTGATGGAGTTGTGGGGGCAGGGCTCTGGGAGGGAATTAGGTCATGAGGGCGGGGCCCTCATGAATGGAATCAGTGCCCTTATAAAGGAACCCCTGACCTCCTTTTCCCACAATACAAGGACATAGTCAAAAGTTGGCAGTCAGCAACTAGACCCTGATCATGCTGGCACCCTGGTATCGGACTCCCAGCCTGTAGAAATGTAGGGAATAGATGTCTGCTGTTGATAAGCCACCAGACTGTGGTACTTTGTAAGCCTGCACTGACTGAGGCAGGTTTCAGAAGTCTCAGATTCTCTGATTCCCAGCCCTGGCATTCCATAGCTGCAGGGCAGGATGTCACTGTCCAGGCTGCCCCTGGATGTTTAGTTGAAATCAGAAGGAGTCCAGTGGCTCCACCAATCTTACAAAGGCAGGGAACAAGCATAAAGTGAGATCATTGCACAAAACCACTTTATAAACTAAATGTTATATAAAAAATTCACTTGAGTATTATCCTGAAATTTAAAAAATTCTACATGAAAATTTTCTCTGCGGTATCACTGCTGCCTTTCATTCATATAGAAAAGCAATTTCATTAGCTATTTGGTTCAGAGTTCAAAAGATACAGGCAGGGAAAATAATTATTCAACAATGATTGATGTCAAGCAAAGTCAGAAAATCTCTTAATTTATTGGAGTCTAAATGCCCTTGGTTATGAAACCCAAATGATACAATGCTTGTAAATGTGTTTTGTAAATTCTAATGCTCAATGCAAATTTGTATATGTCAATTCCTCTCTTGCTTGCAAGAGCCTGTTTTTCTAATCATTTTACTGCTGATATATTTTTGCTCTAGTGAGCTGAAAAAGTTAAAATTCATTTTGTTTTCAGATACCTCCCTGGGAATTCTGATATTTCTATAGATATAGATACAGA
Source organism: Redunca redunca (assembly GCA_006410935.1). Lineage (NCBI taxonomy): Eukaryota > Metazoa > Chordata > Mammalia > Artiodactyla > Bovidae > Redunca > Redunca redunca. Next base: position 631,964 of record SJYQ01006385.1, read on the forward strand.
TATATCTGTATCAGAATATCTTTATTTCCTGCTGACTCCAAAGCATCTCAGTTAGTTTATGCCTACCTTACCCATTTATCTCACTACCCTCTCACCTTTTGCATAAACTTTACCTTGGAAGCATCAGTTTCACTCTCATCTAAGCCAAAAACAATATCCAATTTTATATCCATTAAAGTAATGCCTTGTGACTCCAAGATTCTCCTTGCTGAGAAAGCTCATTTCAAGGTCCCTGAAAGAGTGATGAGGATGTAATTCATTAATGATTGACACTTCATATTTAGAGATTGCTGTTTTTAAAAAAGTGCTTCCTCATACATTTATGACCTCATTTGCTCTTCATTTATATAAAAAAAGAAAGCAATACCTATAAAAAAGTATTTTTACATGAACCTTTTCTCCCTTATAAAAAGGAGAAAACCAGCAATGTCTAATAGAGGTAAAGTCCAGTAATGATTAACTAGTACGCAGGACAGCTAGAACTCTACCTGTTTCTGTTGAAATCCAAATCTCTTGCTTTAAAGACTTTCTCTTGTCTTTGGTTTGCTGAAGTTTGAATATGATTTACCTAGATACATTCGTTTGATTTTTTCATTTTTAATTGAAGTGGAATTGATATACGACATCATATTAGTTTCAGGTATACAATGTAATGGTTCAATATTGGTATATATTGCAAAATGATCATCACAGTAAATCTAGTTAACATCCATCACCACACACAGTTACAGAGTTATTTTTTTTCTTATTGATGAGAACTTTAAAAATCTACTCTCTGAGCAATTTTCCAATATGCAACACAGTATTATTAACTATGGGCTTGCCAGGTGGTGAAGAATCCACCTGCCAATACAGGAAATGCAAGAGACAAGGGTTCAATTCCTGAGTCGGGAAGATACCCTGGAGAAGGAAATGGCAGCCCACTCCCAGTATTCTTGCCTGGGGAATTCTATGGACAGAGGAGCCTGTGTCCACAGGGTCACAAAGAGTCGGACACGACTGCATGACTGAGCATGTACACATGCGTCATTAACTATAGTCACAAAAGTGTATGGAACTCTTCATGGATCTGTGCACCATCCATGCGCCGGAGCCTTGCTTGCCTTCTCTGTGCCATTCCCATGTGAGTATGCATGCTGTTGAAGCAAGCAGTGTTTGCTTGCTTCTTATTCTGCTTTGTGTTTTCTGAGCTTCCTGGATCTGTGGTTCTGTACTTTTCTTTACTGTTGGGAAGTTCTTGGCTATTGTTACCTCACTTGTTTCTTCTATTGCATTGTGTCTCTCATCTCCTTCTAATTCGGTTCGGTTCAGTTCAGTTGCTCAGTCGTGTCAGACTCTTGGCGACCTGTGAACCGCAGCACACCAGGCCTCCCTGTCTATCACGAACTCCCAGAGTCCACCAAAACTCATGTCCTTTGTGTCGGTGAGGCCATCCAACCATCTCATCCTCTGTCGTCCCCTTCTCCTCCTGCCCTCAATCTTTCCCAGCATCAGGGTCTTTTCCAATGAGTCAGCTCTTTGCATCAGGTAGCCAGAGTATTGGAGTTTCAGCTTCAACATCAGTCCCTCCAATGAACACTCAGGACTGATCTCCTTTAGGAAGGACTGGTTGGATCTCCTTGCAGTCCAAGGGACTCTCAAGAGTCTTCTCCAGCAATATTATACCTTTTGAAATCATCTCACAATTTGTGACTGTTCTGTTCTCTTCATTTTCATTCCTCTTAGTCTTTGCATTTCAGTTTGGAAAGTCTTTATTAACCTGTTTTCAGCTCGGTGAATCTTTCCTGGACAGTGCCATGTCTACTGATGAACCCATCAAAGGCATTCTTCATTTCTGTTAGTGTTTTTAATTTCCAGCGGTTCTTTTTATGTAACTACTGATTTTAATTTTTCCCGTTATGTATAAGAGTTGTGTGTAAAAATGTTGGAAAATATAGACACTTCTTAGTTTCCCTTGTTTTGTAAACATGGGCATGTGTCTCAACATTATTTTCTTTCTTTTTTTTTTTTGAAGTATAGTTTTTTACAATGTTGTGATACTTTCAGTTGTACAGCAAAGTGATTTCATTATACATATCTACCTATCACATATGTTTCCATCTCTCTACTTATATTTACCATCTGTTCTTGGAGGTTGTGTACTTTTTCCATTAGTGCCCCTAAAATATTAAACATAGATATTTTAAATTACTTGTTTAATAATTCCAACATGTATATTACATCTGAGTCTGGTTCTGATGCTTCTTTTTCTCTTTAGACTTCGTTTTTTTTTTTTTTTTTGCTTTCTGACATACCTTGTAGTGTTTCATTGAAAGCCAAATATGTTGTATTAGTTAACAGGCATTAAGGTAAACAGAACTTTAGCATGAAAATGTGTGATCATCTTTTTATAAAATCAATTTTTATTGCAGTACAGTTGATTTACTGTGTGGTATTAGTTTCTGCTGTACAACAAAGTAAATCAGTTATACCGCCACTCTTTTTTAGATACCCATATAGGTGATTACACAGTATTGAATGGAGTTCCCTGTGCTATACAGCAGGTTCTTATTAGCTACCTAATAAGTGTATATGTCACTTCCAGTCTCCTAGTTTATCCCTCCCCACCCTTATCCCCTGGTAACCATGAATGTCATTCCTGACTCTGCATCTGTTCAGTAATTAAGTTCCTTTGTATCCTTTCTTTTAGATTTCACATATAAGTGCCATCATATGATATTTGTCTTTTTGAGTCTCACTGACTTCCCTCTGTTGCTGCAGATGGCATGATTTCATTCTTCTTTACGGCTGAGCAACACTCTCCTGTGCTTGTGCCCTGCATCTTCATTAGCTATTCTTCCATCAATGGACATTAAGGTTGTTTCCATGTCCTGTAAATAGGGCTGTGCTAATCTTTCTGAATTATGATTTTCTTCAAATAAACATCCAGGAGTGGGATTACTGGATGACATAGTAGCTCTATATTCTTTTTTTTTTTTTTAAGGGAACCTCCATACTGTTCTGCATAGATGCTGCACCAATTTATAGTCCCACCAACAGTGTAAGAGGGTTCCCTTTTCTCCACACCCTTTCCAGCATTTTTTATTTGTAGGTTTCTGGATGATGGCCATTCTGACTGGTGTGAGGTGATACCTCATTGTAGAATTGATTTGCATTTCTGTAAGAATTAAAGATGTTGAGCATCTTTTCATGTGCTTTTAGCCATCTGTATGTCTTCTTTGGAGAAATGTCTGTTTAGGTCCTCTGCCCATTTTTGATTGTGTCATATTGCTAGGAGTTTGACTGTGTTTGTTTAGTGTTAAGACTTCCCTTGTGGCTCAACTGGTAAAGAATTAACAGGCAACGTGGGAGACATGGGTTCAGTTCCTGGGTTGAAAAGATCCCCTGGAGAAGGGAAAGGCTACCCATGCCAGTATTCTGGCCTGGAGAATTCCATGGATTGTATAGTCCATGGGGTTGCAAAGAGTCGGACACGACCGAGCCACTTTCACTCACTCATCTAGCGTTTGCTCTTCCACGAGATGTAGAAACTTGTAGAGGTCTCAAGCTCCTCTAGTTCCTGTTTTTGTCTCCTCTCTTGACTTTGGGGCTTCCCTGGTAGCGCAGACAATAAAGAAACTGCTTGCAATGCAGGAGACCCAGGGTCAATCCCTGAGTCAGGAAGATTCCCTGGAGAAGGGAATGGCTACCCACTCCAGTATTCTTCCCTGGGGAATTCCATGAACAGAGGAGCCTGGTGGGCTACAGTCCATGGGATCACAAAGAGTCGGACACGACTGAGCAGCTAACATTTTCTTTTTGCTTGATTTTGGGCTTTTCCTCATCTGTGTCAGCTTTTTCGGTGCTGCTCTGCTGCTATTATACTGGGTCCTACTGGTGGTAAGACACTGGGTAGGAGAGGTATTCTAAAATCTCATGAATAAATCTTTGTCGTTTCATGAGTCTGTGTCTGGGACCCATGTCTTTCACAGGTATTCCTCCATTGGTCCACTCTCTCTCCTGGCTGCAGGACTCCCAGCATTTTCCCTTGAAGACGTTATCATTGTTGACTATCGTTTTTCACCCCCTATATAAAGAGACAGGAAGCTTAGAGGGTGTTGTAGTGGGAGAAACACTCTTCCCCTAGCTGTGATGTGACTCTAGCAAGGCTTTTTTCCATGGAGCAGGTGGTTTTGTTGTGGACACATTTCAGAAAGATTACTCTTCCCCTCCTTCTGCCAGAGACATAAGGAGATCTTTCACACCTTCAATTCTCTCCTGGCTCCAAGAAATGTCATTGATTTTCCAAGAGAAAGGGTCAACCTTTTCTTGTTGTCAGGATAGAATAATTTCTGAGCTCTTTACATGTCAGAGCTACAACCAGAACTCTCACGTCTTTCCTTTTACATGAGAGCCTTCACCAGGTTCTAAGGAAGAAAAAAAAAATCTATAAATAGATTTTGTACTGTGGCCACCAGGCTCCTCTGTTCATGGAATTCTGCAGGCAAGAATACTGGAGTGGGTAACCATTCCCTTCCCTAGGGGATCTTCCAAGCAGATCCTTTACCATCTGAGCCACGATGGAAGCCCCATAAATAACCTAGCACGTACTTGTGGCTAGTTAATGAAGCCACTTGTGTCTCAGTAAAAAGGAAAGAAATGCCAATGTGTTAACTTCTCCGTGAGCTATTCTCTATGGAGGAGGGTAGCCAGCAGAATAGAGGAATAACTTTGAGCATTAAAAACTTAGGCATATTGCACCAGAAGAGAACAACAATCCACCCAGCCCAGGACCCTGTCTGACTGTGGCAATCAAGGGCATTGTGTGGGGAAGTAAGACCCTCAGAGATTAAGAAAAAACCTAGACATGTCCTGCCTCCTGGCCAGTGATAGATTTGTTGTCTGTACAGTCACTGCTGTTGCTGCTAAGTATCTTCAGTCGTGTCCAACTCTGTGCAACCCCATAGACGGCAGCCCACCAGGCTCGATTCTCCAGGCAAGAACACTGGAGTGGGTTGCCATTTCCTTCTCCAATGCATGAAAGTGAAAAGTGAAAGTGAAGTTGCTCAGTCGTGTCCGACTCCTCGTGACCCCATGGACTGCAGCCTACCAGGCTCCTCCGCCCATGAGACTCTCCAGGCAAGAGTACTGGAGTGGGTTGGCATCGCCTTCTCCACTGTACAGTCTCAGGAACCTATAAAAATCATAATATCATAGCATGTTGGAGTGGGAAAGGTGATAAAAATTGGTCTTTTATGTTGATACTTAAATCCTGTTGACCTTTATAAAGGGGTAAATGTCCAAAAAAAAAAAAAAAATAAAATAAAGTAGTAATTAGAATGGGAAAAAGAAGGCAGGTGATATCCATTTATTGCCTTTCTATCTTGCCATTGAAGCATCTGTGAACATATCATGAAATGCAAGCGTTACATAAATCTGCTGTCAGCTCTGCCATCCCCCATCCCACCTGAGACAGGTTTAGGGCAAGAAGCAAGGAAGACTCAGCTGCTCCTCTTGTCCATTGGTTCAGACGATGAGGAAGATGGTCATGAGACAGAACTGAGGGATGACGCAGAGGCAGAATGATAAACCCACATGGAAAAGAAAATATTTATGCAAGACTTTATATTCTTCAACACGAGTCATCTGAGGATACCTTTGAAAATGGCGTTTTTGTTTTGTTTGTCTGGAATGTTATGTAACTTCCTTCCTGCACTTGGTTACCTTGGAGTCTTAGCTGTCAAAGTAGAAGGAATCCAAAAGCAGATCTAGTTTAAATCACCTCGGGCTCTTCTCTGAATCCCTAGGGACCAGCCAACCCTGGTGCAGGGGGCAAGGGAGGATGTGTTCCACAGCTTCGGTTGTTAGGAAGTTCTTTCTCATTGAGTGCAATACTATTTCCTTATAAATCCATGACTTTGCCATCATTATCACACAACATAAATATACTTGACATTTTATTTTACAGCCGACATATAAACATTGTACATATTGGACACCATTTTCCAGAGAAGAAACCTTGGATGAATTTAACAATTCTTTCATTTATCTTCATGTATCTCAAAGAAGATGAATCAAAATGTCTAACCTCAGTCATTTAAGTTCAGTAAACTGACCTATAAATAAAGCCTAGTGAAGGAAGTTGGGAACATTCCACATAGGAATGCAATTTATTTCTCCCCAAGGAGTAAATGAACATACATCCCCATGGAGCCCACATGGTAAGAATCTGCCCCCAGTTTGTGGGGATTAGAGACTATGTGCTCATGTAGAGTGGTAAGTGGATATTAATCAGATAAAAGCATCCCATTTAAAGGAAGCATTTCCAATTCCAGCTCTTCAGATACACATGAAAATTGGCAGCTGTGAGTACATTTAATGAGAGCATATTGCACTTAATATTAGAGAAGCAGTGTCACATTAAGTTATGATACATGGGATAGAAATTAGTTCTCTGAGTGTCCTTTTCAGAAGGACACCAATTTTGAAGCAGAAAAACCATGCAAAAGTAAAAGGAGTGGGGATAGTACTATATGAATGTGATTTCAGCCAGGCTATTTTTTTTTTTCCTGACATCCATGGGAGGCAGTGATCTGATAGTAGAAGGAAGGACGGACAGAGAAAGGAAGGCTGGGAAAACTGGGATTCAAGAAAAAATGGCCCTGGGAAGCAAGGCAGAAGTTCTTAATCTCGTCCAGTTGGAAATGACTGTGAACAGGGGCAGCAATCGGGACAAGAAGTGGGCTCCAACTGCAGGAGTCAGAGGGGAGAGCTGGGGGAGGGTTTGCAATGCTGGGGGGTTTCCTTTATGTATTTAGACCTTAGTGGGCTTCCCTTGTAGCTCAGTCAGTAAAGAATCTGCCTGCAGTGCAGGAGACCCAGGTTCGATCCCTGGGTCAGGAAGATCCCCTGGAGACGGAAATGGCAACCCATTCCAGTATCCTTGCCTGGAAAGTTTCAGGGACTGAAGAGTCTGGTGGGCTGCAGTCTGTGGAATCACAAAGAGTCAGGCATTACAGAATGACTAATACTTATTTACTTACCCGAGCTCTATGTATGCACGTGTGTGCTAAGTTGCTTCAGCCTTGTTTGACTCATTGCGACTCTATGGACTGCAGCCTGCCAGGCTCATCTGCCCTTGGAGTTCTCCAGGCAAGAATACTAAAGTGAGTTGCCATGCCCTTCTCCAGAGGATCTTCCCGACCCAGGGATCAAACCCATGTCTCATGCCTCCTGCTTTAGCAGGGGGGTTCTTTACCACTAGCACCACTTGGGAAGCCCTCTATGTGAGTGTGTGAGAGTTGATTAGTCATGTCCAACTCTTTGCAACTCCATGGACTATAGCCCACCAGGCTCCTCTGTCCATGAGATTTTCCAGGCAAGAATACTGGAGAGCGTTGCCATTTCCTTCTCCAAGGCATCTTCCCAACCCAGGGATCGAACCCAGGTCTCCTGCATTACAGGCAAACTCTTTACCACCTGAGCCAGCAGGAAAGTCCAATGTATAAACCATACCAATTGAGTACCAAGTGATTAGACATCCAGCCACAAGGGGAAGGAGGAAAAAAGCCCATTTACAATGCAATCTCACTCATTAGAGAAATTCAGGACTGGTGGGAGGGAGCTTACTCTGAGAGATTCCCAGAATCGTTACTGATTTTTAAAACTAAGATGTGTGCCACTTTGTTAAAACATTGAATGTGATATGAATAATAATTCTTAGTGATGACTCACATTCAAACTTGTCTGTCATAAAAATGTCTAGAAAGACATGTTTGAAGAAAATAATGATTAGATAACTAAAAATAGTAATTACTTTCTGAGGAAGAAAAAAAAAAACCAGCCCATCACTGGTAACATCTTCTGTCTTCATAGAAATTTGACATAACCCTATTTTATTCCCTTAAGCTCA
>SJYQ01006385.1:639933-653965 GCA_006410935.1 Redunca redunca
AAACATTGGAAGCAGCACTATAACAAAATCTAACTCAATTGACATTGAATTATTTCTAAAAGGAGATTTAGTCATCTTAGAATTTTCAAAACCAACTTACCTTCTTCATAGGCAGACAATAGGAAAGCTCTGGGTGCTTTACTCTGAAGAAAAGTTTCTTGATTTCAAATAGATAAGGAAAAGTGTTCTATGCATAGTTTATCCATATATATCCCATATATATCCAGCTGTTACTTGGTTTCTTTGTAAACATCACAGTGCAGTTGTTGGCTGATGATCACTTGATACAAATAGTAATTACAATGACAGTTGTCCAAGTGAGTAATTTAAAACACAAATATATTCAGAATCTCATACAGGTTGTGCACTCATTCTTCAGTAAATTTTTAATGGTAACTCAAAGATTAACGTCAATTAGCTTAGAGGTTCCTTGGGAGGAGTACACAAGGAGTACATTCATTTCTTGTGGGGCTGCGTTTGTAGTGAGAACTTATTTTAAAAATTAATAATGAGAGATTGTATAAAATTAATCTCACTTTCTAACTTAGCTGTTGACTGAATTTTTGAGGTTTCTTGGTCTCTTCTTGTCGCATGTTGATATAGTATATATATGGATTAAGCAAAAGCCTTTGACTGTGTAGATTACAACAAACTGTGGAAAATTTTTCAAGAGATGGGACTACCAGACCACTTTACCTGCCTCCTGAGAAATCTGTATGAAGGTCAAGAAACAACAGAACTGAATGTGAACATGAGTTTGAGCAAGCTCTGGGAGTTGGTGATGGACCCGGAAGCCTGGTGTGCGGCAGTCCACGGGGTCAAAAAGAGTTGGACACAACCGAGTGAACTGAGCTGAAATGAATGAAACAACAGACTGGTTCCAAATCAGGAAAGGAGTACGTCAAGGCTGTATATCATCACCCTGCTTATTTAACTTATATACAGAGTACATCATGCAAAATGCCAGGCTGGATGAAGCACAAGCTGGAATCAAGATTGCCGGGAGAAATATTGATAACTTCAGATATGCAGATGACACCACTCTTATGACAGAAAGCGAAGAAGAACTAAAGAGCCTCTTGATTAAAGTGAAAGAAGAGAGCATAAAAGCTGCCTTAAAACCCAACATTCAAAAAATGAAAATCATGGCATCTGGTCCCATCATTTCATGGCAAATAGATGGGGAAACAATGGAATCAGAGACAGGCTTTATTTTCTTGGGCTCCAAAATCACTGTAGATGGTGAATGCAGCCACGAAATTAAAAGATGCTTGCTCCTTGGAAGAAAAGTTATGACCAACCGTTAGACAGCATATTCAAAAGCAGACACATTATTTTTCCAACAAAGGTCCATCTAGTCAAGGCTACGGTTTTCCCACTAGTCGTGTATGGATGTGAGAGTTGGACTATAAAGAAAGCTGAGCACCAGAGAATTGATGCTTTTGAACTGTGGTGTTGGAGAAGACTCTTGAGAGTCCCTTGGACTGTAAGGAGATCCAACCAGTCCATCCTAAAGAAGATCAGTCCTGGGTGTTCATTGGAAGGACTGATATTGAAGCTGAAACTTAAATACCTTGGCCACCTGATGTGAAGAGCTGACTCATTTGAAAAGACCCTGATGCTGGGAAAGACTGAAGCAGGAGGAAAAGGGGATGACAGAGGATGAGATGGCTGGATGGTATCACTGACCGACTCAATGGACATGAGTTTGGGTAAACTCCAGGAGTTGGTAATGGACAGGGAGGCCTGGTGTGCTGCAGTTCATGGGGTCACAAAGACTCGGGCATGACTGAGCGACTGAAATCTGAACTGTACCTGCCAGGCTCCTATAGCCATGGGAGTTTCCAGGCAAGATTACTGGAATGGGTTCCCATTTCCTTCTCTAGGGGATCTTCCCAACCCATGGATTGAACCCTACATCTCCTGCTTTGCAGGCAAAGGGGTGACCTTTCCCTATTTGGAATCAGTTCGTTGTGTTGTGTCCAGTTCTGACTATTGCTTCTTGACCTTCATACAGATTTCTCAGGAGGCAGTAAGGTGGTCTGGTATTCCCAGCTCGTCAAGAATTTTCCACAGTTTGTTGTGATCCACACAGTCAAAAGCTTTGGCATAGTCAATAAAGCAGAAGTAGATGTTTTTCTGGAACTTTCTTGCTTTTTCAATGATCCAATGGATGTTGGCAATTTGATCTCTGGTTCTTCTGCCTTTTCTAAATCCAGCTTGAACATCTGGAATTTCATGGTTCATATACTGTTGAATCCTGGCTTTGGAGAATTTTGAGCATTACTTTGCTAGTTCATGAGATGAGTGTAATTGTGTGGTAGTTTGAACATTCTTTGGCAATTCAAACTACCACACAATTGCACTCATCTCAATTCTTCACATAAGAAGAAACTCAAAGGATCAATGATCTAAAAGTAACACTGAAACCACAGAAATATTCAAATATAACATTATCTTGGAAGGAGGAAAAAACTAAAAATCCAGACATAGTAAAAGATTGTTAAGTTTAGTTCTGTGTGTGTGTGTTAATACAGCAAATGGAACAGAAGCAATGATCAAAACTTTAAAAAAAAAAAAAAGAGCATTTAAATTCTTCCCCGGAAAAATTTAAATCTGCAAATAAAAATGCTTTACCTATTTTCATGTGAATAAAAACAGAGGTCAGTATCTAGATGCAGCTTTGTGAAATTTATAAATCTCAAGACAAAAGGTCCATACTGAGTATTCAAGCAGAAAAGTCAATTTTCCTACAAATTAAGAAAAATAATCCTTATCTCAGACTTTTCCCTTATAATGAATACCAGATACAAATAAGACTAACATTTGCAGAGTTTTAAAGGGGAAAGGCCATAACCCAGATATCTAGACGGAACAAGATTTCCTTTTTCTGTAAAGGCAAAAGTAAACAGCCAAGGCTTTAAAAAGTAGCTCATTTCAATGCCATTTCCAAAAAATAAAAATAAAAAACCCCAAAGAAATCCAAAACTGAATATGTATTAAAACTGACTATGTAGTACAAAACTTGGGAACATGGAAATTATGACAGATAAGTTAGAAAACATTCAGATCTATTTTTTAGATTCTAATAAGTATTAAAAATATTGCTAAACAGCAATTACATAATATTTTATGTAAAGAAGCATCAAAAGAAACTATCTTTACTTGGCAATAATAATTAAACAAATATATCAATTCAAGTAAATGCTCTAAGATTTAAAAAACTTAACTATTTAAAAACATATGTATACACATGTCTAGTTACTAAATGTAAATCATTAAAAATAGTCACTGCCTAATCCAAAGTCATGAAGATTCCTGTGCACATGGAACATTGATGTGCCAGTCCAAGAGTTTCTAAAAGACAGGATAGAGCCTGTCTTAATCTCAGAGAGCTTGGGAGATTACATTTCCCAGAGGAACAGGGATGGTCAATTGTCCACTTAAGATTTTTGCCACCTTTGAAAGCTACAGGTAACGGGAGATAAAGAAGCAAGCTCGAGCTAAAGGTAAGAAGTAGATTTGCCCAGTCTTTCCTGGCTGGAGATAGTAATCCACCAGGCTTTCAAATCCTCGCGGAGTCTTGCCTGACAAACAGGGAAGGACCAGAGACAGACTGAGTCTTACTTAAAATGCAGATGTATAATTGGGAGTACAGGGAGACAGAGAGAGACAGAGAGGAGCAAAAGCAAGAACTGAAGAGGTAATGGCCAAAAAATTTGCCTAGGTTGATAAAATACATCAATTCACCCATTCAAGAAACTCAAATAGTTCAGCATTTAAAAAAGAAAGAAAAAGAAAATCATCCTTTGGCACATTGCAGGAAAACTGCTAAAACTTAGCAGATGAAGTAAAGTTTTCTTTCAGAAGCACGTATATATCCTTATATATCATTATTTTTAGTTGTTTTTTAATTTTTAAGTTTTGGTCATGTCTTGAGACATGTGGGATCTTAGTTCTCTGGCCAAGAATTGAACCCGCAGCCTCAGCTTTGAAAGTGCAGAGTCTTACCACTGGATCACTAGGGAAGACCCCATATATATATCATTATTAAGAGATAAACATTAAGTTATTTTAAAACTAGTTATTCATCATAAGAAATTAAGAAAATAATGCCAAAATAAAAAAGATTTAAAGGAGAATGCTTCTAATAAACATAAAGACCAAAATTATCAGTGAGGGAGAAACATACACATAGTCAATAGGTACATGAAAAGATGCTCAATATCACTAATCATTAAAAAAACTGAAAATCAAAACCATACTGATTTATGATCTCACCCCTTTTAGAATGGCTATTATTAAAATGACAAGAAATAGTGTTGGCAAGGATGTGAAGAAAAGGGAACTCTTGTGCACTGCTGGTGGGAATATAAATTGGTCCAGTGACCATGGACAGCAATACAGAGTTTCCTCAAAAAATTAAAAATAGAACTATCGTATGATCCAGCAATTTCATTCTGGGCATGTACCTGAAGGAAATGAAATCTCTGCCTAAAAAGATATCTGTACCCCATGTTGACTGCATTATTTACAATAGCCAAGACATGGAAATGATCCAAGTGTCCACTGATGGGTGAATGGGTAAAGCAAATGTGATATATACATGGAACAAAATCTTATTCAGTCACACACACACACACACACACACACACACACACACACAAAACAAACAGGAAATCTTGACATTTGCAACAACATAGATGAGCCCTGAGGCCATTATTCTGAGCAAAGCCAATCAGATAGAGAAATATAGATACCATAAAATCTCTCATTTACAGAATCTAAAATAAAACAAAAAAAAGATCTTATAGACACAGAGAACAGATTTGTGGTTGCCAGAAAAGGGTCAGCATTAGGGGTGGCATGGGTCAGATTATTGAAGAGGATCAAAAGGTACAAGGTCTGTTATTAGGGAAATGAGTGCCGGAGGTGTAATACACAAGGACCCCATGGACTGTAACCCACCAGGCTCCTCTCTTCATGGAATTCTCCAGGCAAGAATATTGGTGTGGAACCATTCTCTTCACCAGGGGATCTTCCTGACCCAGGGGTCGAACCTGGGTCTCTTGCATTGCAGGTGGATTCTTTATCATCTGAACCACCAGGGAAGCCTGGGAACCAGAATATGCCATCCCCAAATTTATTCTTTGGTAGAGGAATTACTTTGAGCTAAAGGCCACTGAGAATCAGCAGATACAGGAAAAGCTCTAACAACAGAGCACAGGTTTCCCTTTTGTAAAGGAAAATTCCATTTGTAGAGATGTGTCCCTCTCTTGCACCAGCTGAGAAGGCACTGAGAAATCGGCCTCACAAACCTCACTAAGCACCCCTTGCTAAACCTTACTTTTCCTGGTCTGCTTCCCACAAAGTGCCTCTCCTGCTCAGAAGCTCCCAGACCCCTTTTCAGGCTTTGGTACTTAAACCTGAGTCCTAACCAGCGCTTAGGATGGCTGAGTGCTCCTGTGTGCACGTGCAGGACACCTGTGTTGATACACTTCTGATGGTTCTTCTCTTATTAACCTGCCTTTGGCCAGTCTCTTATAGAGGCCCCAGCAGGAGACCTAAGTACAGGAATAGATTTTTCTCCCTAACATCCAGAAGGGCTTCCCAGGTGTCTCAGTGGTTAAGAATCTGCCTGCCAACGCAGGAGACTCAAGAGACATGGGTTTGACCCCTGAATCGGGAAGATCCCCTGGAGGAGGAAATGGCAACCCACTCCAGTATTATTGCCTGGAAAATCCCATGGGCAGAGGAGCCTGGCAGGCTACAGTCCTTGGGGTCACAAAGAGTCAGACCCCAGGAGACATGACTGAGAGAAGGAGTGTGCGGCACGACATCAGGAAAAGGGAAACAGCTGAATTGGTAGATTAATAAATCTGAAATCTAGTTACTTGAATAAGAGGAAATCAACAAAAGATACGCATTCACTTTAAAATTTTACTTTTTGGACTAAATAAATTTTATTCAAATAAAAATATATAAGTGAGGGCATGAAAAAATTATGAGATTACAGACTGAGAAGAAACTGCAAAAATAAGGGTAACTTTAAAAATACACCTTCTATAAATAAATTTGATATTTTTACGAAAAGGGCAATTTTCTGTCCAAGTATAAATGATAGAACTTTTAAGAAAGCAGAAAACTTGAATAGGCCAATTGCTCTTGTCATGTTACTGAGAAGATTATTCAGAATATATGAAATTTTCAAGTTAAGGTGGTTTCATATAAAATGCTTTATACTGTATATAATACCACACATACACATGCTGCTGCCAAGTCGCTCCAGTCGTGTCTGACTCTGTGTGACCCCATAGATGGCAGCCCACCAGGCTCCTCCATCCCTGGGATTCTCCAGGCAAGAACACTGGAGTGGGTTGCCATGTCCTTCTCCAATGCATGAAAGTGAAGAGTGAAAGTGAAGTCGCTCAGTCATGTCCGACTCTTAGTGACCCCATGGACTGCAGCCTATCAGGCTCCTCCACCCATGGGATTTTCCAGGCAAGAATATTGGAGTGGGTCGCCACTGCCTTCCCCATAAACATATGCAATTATGCATAAATCTCAATACATTTTTTTATGAATTAGACTCACTTGATACTAAAGCTTGAGAAAGCACCAAAACCATGCATGCAGCTAAAAAAATATCATGTGAGACACTCACACATGAATATAAGTGTAAAAATTCTAAATGAAATTTTAACAGATCAATTTCAGTGCCAAATAAAGATGAGGACATATCATAATCAAACAGAATTATTCTGAGAACACAAGGGTCACTCCATGCTAAGAAATCTATTAATTTAAGCTCTAGTACAAGTTACACAATAATCTCTGAAAATACTGAAAATGCATTCAGGAAATTGATAATTTTTTTAAAAAATAGACTTTTTAGAGCCATTTTGAGTATGCAAAATATTAAGTAAAAAATACAGAGAGATTCCATATACTCTTGACCACAATTTCCTCTGTTATTAGTATACTGCATCCAGTTGGTACATTTGTTACAACTGATGAGCTGATATTGACACATCATTATTAGCTGAAGTCCATTGGAGAGGGAAATGGCAACCCACTCCAGTACTCTTGCCTGGAAAATCCTATGGAAAGAGGAGCCTGGTAGGCTACTGTCCGTGGCGTCACAAAGAGTTGGACACGACTGAGTGACTTCACTTACTCACTTACTCACTTATAGTTTACATTAGGGTGTAAAGTTTGTGTTGTACCGTCTATGGGTTGTGACAAATGTATAATGACATATATCCACCGTTGCTGTATCACAGAAGGCTGAGCGCCGAAGAATCGGTGCTTTCAAACTGTGGTGCTGAAGAAGACTCTTGAGAGTCTCTTGGACTGCAAACAGATCAAACCAGTCAATCCTAAAGGAAATCAATCCTGAATATTCATTGGAAGGACTGATGCTGAAGCTGAAGCTCCAATACTTTGGCCACCTGATGCGAAGAACCAACTCATTTGTGAAGACTCTGAAAGGTTGAAGGCAGGAGAAGGGGATGACAAAGGATGAGAAGGTTGGATGGCATCACCGACTAGATGGACATGAGTTTGGACAAACTCCGGGAGATGGTAAAGGACAGGGAAGCCTGGCATACTGCAGTCCATGGGAGTCGCAAAGATTTGGACACCATTCAGCGACTGAATAACAACAAATATCACTGCCTTAAAAATTCAAATGGTTTCACTGCCTTAAAAATTCAAAAGCCCTTGATCTTTTCACTAGCTCCATAATTTTGAATTTTTCAGAATGCCATATATTAGAGAGAGTAGCAGAATATGCCACTCCAAAATATGACAGTAGGAATTCAGGACACAATACTCCAAAATATACTCTTGGGTTCATTGATTAGTTTAAGCTGGAGGCATTTGGAAAATAGCAAATGCAGGAAGAGGCTTTCTCTGAAGTCCCCTTATCTGCCTAGAGACAGAGTCTCCAAAGGAGTGCAGTTGTCATAAACCCCCTTCATCGACCAGAGAAAATTGATTCTTGCCACGGGAGAGGAGGTTAGAAGTCAACTTCACATCCAGACAAACCTTGTCACCAACTATCACACCTCTCTATTATTCTAGAGGTCCCCATCATCTTTCCTAAAATTTATTTATTCTTCCCTAAAAGGCCTGCATCTCCTTTTCTCTTACCCTATTAAGAAGGTATTTAATCCTTAATTCTGAGTCACCTTAGGGAGTTCTGCATTTGCCCTGGTGTTTCCCACGTATGTACAAACTAGACATGTTAATACCCTTCTGTTTTCCTCTTAACCTGTTTTCTATTACAAAAGTCTCAACTCAGAAGGGTAGAAAGAAATTGTTATTGTTTTCTCCTACAATAGGAATCAAAAAGTATGTAGCTATTTCAGATTGACTGCTTTCAGTTTCCCCCAAGTCTTTTCATGGCTTACAGCACATTTCTTTTTATTGCTGATAAATATTGCCTTGTCTGTGTGTGTACGTGTGTGGGGGGGGGAGGGCATGTGTGCATGTGTGCTTAGTCATGTCTGACTGTTTGTGACCCCATAGACTATAGCCCACGAAGCACCTCTGTCTGTGGGATTATCAGGCAAGAATACTGGAGTGGGTTGCCATTTCCCACTCCAATAGCATTGTCTGGATGCACCGCAATTTTTATACATTCACCTATTGAAGGACATCTAGCTTGCTTCCAAATTTGTGCTGTTAAAATTAAAGCCACTATAAACTTTTCATGTGCAAGTTTTGGTCTGAGAGTAAGTTTTCAACTCATTTGGATAAATATCAAGGAGGGTGATTATTTGATCATGTAAGAGTATATTTAGTTTTATAAGAAGCTGTCAAGCTGACTTTCAAAATTGCTCTACCATTTGCATTCCTACCAGCAATGAATAAGAGTTCCTGTTGCTCCACTTCCCCACCAGCATCTGGTGTTGTCATTGTTTGGGATTTTGCCTATTTTTTAACAGATGTATAGTAGTATTTCCTTGTTTTAATTTCTAGTTTTAATTTAATTTCTTGTTTTAATTTCTATTGATGTTGAGCATCTTTTCATAAACTTATTTGCTGTCTCTCTCCAGATATTATTTGGTAAAGTATCTGTTTAGATCTTTCGCCTATTGTGAGTTTTTTGTTTTCTTATTGTTGAGCCTTAAAAACTTTTTGTATATTTTAGATACAAGTCCTTTATCCAATATGTGTTTTGAAAAAAAACCTTCACCAGCCTGTGGCTTGCTCTTTTATTCTTTTAACAGTGTAATTTTCAAATTTTTTAATTTTAAGAAGGTCATGCTTATCCTTTTTATAAAATTATTTATTGTGCTTTTGGACCTAAGGAGTTATCAGTAAATCTAANNCCTTACTTCTTCTTGTTAACTTCCTATGTCATGTCAGTGATGCTAGCTGGCCAAGCCCACCGGAAGGCAGCCAGCAAGGGGGGCAGGGGACAGTGGTCTGCAGAGGTCACCTGCCTGGTGGCGCAGAGCAGAGCCCAGAAGGGGGGAAATTCATGTGGGAGAGTGCACGAGATGAATAATAGCCACCAGCTCCTTGTGTAATTTAAACATCGGCATGTCATAATCTAGAGCATTATCAGCGACTAGGATTCGAAGCTGAGTTCTGGCACTTGGCAGCTATGTGATCAAGGACTGGTTAACATTTCTGTCTCCTTTTTAAAAAACTGAAGAATAGTTACTGTAAAATGTGATCGAAATCACAGGTGTCACATCTCTGGGGTTTTTTTTTATGCTTAATTGGAGACAAAGACAGGCTTCCCAGGTGGTGCAGTGGTAAAGAATCTGCCTGTCAAGGCAGAAGACGTAAGAAATGTGGGTTCGATCCCTGGGTCAGGAAGATCTCCTGGAGGAGGGCATGGCAACCCACTCCAGTACTCTCGCCTAGAGAATCCCATGGACAGAGAAGCCTGGTGGGTTACAGTCCATGGGGTCACAAAGAGTCAGACATGATTGAAGTGACTTAACATGCACACACAGAGGCAGTGATAAGTAGTCACTATGCTAGCTTCTGCTGCTGCTGCTAAGTCACTTCAATCGTGTCCAACTCTGTGCAACCCCACAGACGGCAGCCCACCAGGCTTCCCCGTCCCTGGGATTCTCCAGGCAAGAACACTAGCTTCTGCTAGCATATTATTATTTGAATTGCTGTTATGAGAGAGAGAGGAGAAGCAGGCAGCATCGTCAGGAATGAAAGCATTGTTTTTCAACACAGGACAGAATCTCTATATGAAATTAACAGCCAAAGACACAAGTGATAAGGAAATATTAACACAGCCTCACTAAAACCGAGAGCCAGTGAAGGATGCTTGCTACCACCATTACCATTTAGGGTTCCAGAAATTTTAGTCAACATAGTAAGATATATAACATTGGGAAAAACAAGAAATTTACCTTTTTACTGGGCTTCCTCAGTAGCTTAGCTGGTGAAGAATCTGCCTGCACTGCAGGAGACCCCAGTTCAATTCCTGTGTCAGGAAGCTCTGCTGGAGAAAGGATAGGCTAACCACTCCAGTATTCTGCCCTGGGGAATTCCATGGACTGTATTTTAAAAAATAAGAAATTTACCTTTTTATTACTTTAAGATAATAATGGCTGCATGCCCAGAAAGACTCTCGACCTTCAAATTTAAAAATGAAGTGGCTAGACACATAATGAATTTCTAACAATAAATGGCTTTTCTAAAATCCAAGAAAAAACCTAAGTATAATATTTAATGGAAATAATTTCCAATTTATAATGAGAACACAAAATATTAAGTACCTAAATAGCTTTATAAAAATTTTGCAAAAAAATGTGAAAAATCTGATAGCTACATTAAAAAGAATGTGTTAAATAAAAATCACTCCATTCTCTATATGGGAAGGTGTCAGTTCTTCCCAAATTCATTTATACATTCAACGCAATTGCATTTAAATTTCCAGTGGGATTTATTTTGAAACATGTTCAAGTAAAGCTAAGATTTATCTGGAAGACTAAATTCATGAGCAAACCTGAGAAAAGTTAAAACAGAAACAAAATAAAAAAAAGATTAACTTGTGATATTTGCCATACTAGATATAGAAACATAATTTAATATTAATATAATCAAAACAGGTGGTAGTGGCCCAGAAAAGATGATCAGAATAAAATAATGAAATAGAAACTCCCCAAACGGAATAAGTATGTTAATATGAAGTAAATGTAAATGTAGATATGTATTTTGATACATTATCCCTAATAAATACTAGAATAAAGATTTAAATGTGAAAAATTAGCCATGATAAAATTCCTGGAAGAATATGTAGCAGAATATTTGTGTATCTCAGAGCAAAAAAATAAAGTCCTTTTAAGTGTAAAAGCAATATGAAATAGTCACAGCAGAAGGTTGATATGACTGCATGAAAATAAAAGCTTTTATATTTCAAAAGTCAGCCCCTTTCTGCTTTTCCTGATAACTGCTGTTGATTATCGGGTTTGTGCTTCTAGGTTCGAACTGGGGCAGTGTGAGAAAGCCTGTTATCTCACAGATGGTTTACTGTGTAGACAGCTTCTAGGATGACTTGTTCTTGGAATGAGACACAGGATGTTGTAGCCACATTTCCATGGTGCACTGATGTATTAAGTCATTGAAACTGTCTCCCCAAACTTCAATCCAGACAGGACTCTGTGTCTTCGGTCTCAGCACACCACTCTGGGAACTCCGTTAGACCCGAGTTCCAGAAGCAGGTGGGACTGGGCTGGTCAAAGAAGGGGTAGCAGGAACTCCTCTTATCCCCATTTTGTAGAGGAGGAATGTTGCTCTCTGTCACAAACCAACATTCACTTTTTCTGTATGAGATGGTATGTGTTTCTTATCCATAGAAATTAGAGATTAGCTGGGCAAACTTTTCTTCGTGGTTTCCAAGACTGTGTGACAATTTATAAAACAGCTAAATTACACTCAATCTTAATTTATATTTCAGTAAGGACATGAGAGATTTATGTCTGAAAATTAAACATAAGACAGTTTATCCCATCATGATTTCCATTCAAATGTTTTTCGTAAACAAGAACAGTAACAACGGCAGCAACAAAACACTGATATCCATCTGTGTGTGTGCATGCTAAGTCACTCCAGTCATGTCCAACCCTTTGCCACCCTATGGAGCCTGCCAGGCTCCTCTGTCCATGGGAGTCTCCAGGAAAGAATACTGGAGTGTTTTGCCATGCCCTCCTCCAGGGGATCTTCCCAACCCAGGGATCGAACCCACATCTCCTGCATCTCCTTCATTGGCAGGTGGGTTCTTTACCACTAGTGCCACCTGGGAAGCCCAGTAGTCCATTTAGCTTTTATTTAATGTCATTTGTAAAGTTTAGGCAATGCAGACCCACAATATGCGTTTCCCAGTTCCCAGAACAACACAGATAATTGTGGAAAGGCTGAAGGCCAGAGCAGAAAAGCCACATCTTTGTGGTCAGATCTGTTGAGGGAACTTGCCATTGCCGGCACTTCAGAACTGTATGTATGACTTTGGGCAACATTCTGGCAGCCAAGCAGTAGGACTTCCTGCCAGCCATGGTCCGGAACTAGATTCTTCAAGGTCACTCACTCAGGCTTCAGTGCCCCGTGAACTCAGCCACGGTGGAGATGTTGCCATTGCTTTTGGTTCTTTGTCTCGTTGTGAGTCTTGTTGCCTCTCCAGCAGTTACCAGCCAGCCCATTCTCTCTGTCTTCCCCTGTTCAGATCCCAAGGGGAGAGGGTCTAGTAGTCTGAGAGTCACTCTTGGACTCTCAGCAACTCTCGGCAATGCTTTTTGAGCAGACACTTGGCATGCAGTTCAGGCTACTCTGAAGGTCACTGGCCACCTGATATACTGGCTACCCTTGGGTCACATCCTGGCCACCCCTATCTCAAGGGTTGCTTGATGCTGTTTCCTTCAACATGCTGTGGAGGGTGGGGTTTTCCTTAGAAGAGGATGGTGGGCAATGAGCCCATTACAGCAGAGCTGTAATCCTCCTAAAATCCACACTGAGCATTTGCAAAGCACACGCAATGTATCAGATGTTGCAGTCAACATTTAACATGCCTTAATTCACTAGAGTCTCTCAGCCAGAGTATGAGAAAGGTAAGAGTATCATTATTAGTATTTACCATTTTACAGATAAAGAGCTTACAGTGGTAAACTACTAGCTCAAAAGGTTTAGACCAGCAAGGTGTAGAGTCTTTTGGCTTCCAGAGACTGTGCTCTTAGTTATTAAACTATATTGTATGGAATGATATCTCTTTCTGAGCCTCTGTTTCCTCATCTATAAAATGGGAACTACATTGCAAGGTTGCCTTTAGATTTACAAGCAACACATGTAATGCATTTATCTCAGTAAATGACATACAGTAAAAACATCTTTTGAAAACCTGTGTAAGCATTGCTCTGGTTCTTGGAACTAGAAGCTCTAATGAGAGCAGTGGGCCCTGACTCAGCAATTTATTTAACCAAACATGAGCTGTTTACATCTCTCATTCCCTCCAGTTTCCTTTTTGCTTTGGTTAAACTGAAGGTTTTCATTTAATGTAAGATTTAGAGGTTTCTGTCTTAGCACTTCCTAAGGCTGGCTACTTTTATCTATTCTTATTTTTATTTCAAAATCTAGATTTATCTGTAATTCTAACTATTGACATTAATGTTGCTTTTTTCTTCCACTTCACTGAGTGGGCATAGAGGAGTAGGCACCGAATTACTACTTATGTTACATCTACTTTAATTTATGGTAGCACATCAGTCTTCCTGTGTATCTGAAACATTTTTAAATTAAAATTTAATCTGTTAAAAATTGTGGCAACATCTATCATTTAAACCATCTTGAAGTGTACAGTTCAGTGGCGTTAAGTACATGAAACGGCCATTCATCTCCAGACTTTTTCATCTTCCTAAATGGAAACTCTGTCTCCATCAAACAGTAAGTCATTGTCTCCTCCCCAGCCCCTGGCAGCACAATTCTTTATGTTTCTGTCAACTAACTACTCTAGGTGCCCCATCTAAGTGAAATCATACAGCATTTGTCCATGTTTTGGACTAGC
>SJYQ01006385.1:654056-713382 GCA_006410935.1 Redunca redunca
CTGATGCTGAAGCTGAAGCTCCAATACTTTGGCCACCTGATGTGAAGAACTGACTCATTGGAAAAGACCCTGATGCTGGGAAAGATTGAGGGCAGGAGAAGGGGCCTCAGGGGATGAGATAGTTGGATATCAACATCGACTCAGTGGACAAGAGTTTGAGCAAACTCTGGGAGGTAGTGAAGGGCAGGGAAGCCTGGGGTGTTGCAGCCCATAGGGTTGCAAAGAGTCAGACGCAACTGAGCACCTGAACAAAACAGCAACGATTGGATTTTACGACTGCCAGTGTAATTTTTTTTAAGTTTTCTTCATTGCTGGTCCCACTCAGCTAGAAAGGGATGCAGTATAATAGTTGAAGACCTCAATAATATTGGTTGAGATGAATTCAACTGTCCTGTAAAATGTTCAGTGGAAAAGTATAGCTAGGACATGGAAGCAACCTAGATGTCCATCGGCAGATGAATGGATAAGAATGTCATGGTACATATACACAATGGAGTATTACTCAGGTATAAAAAAGAATGCATCTGAGGTAGTTCTAATGAGGTGGATGAAGCTGGAGCCTATTATACAGAATGAAGTAAGTCAGAAAGAAAAACACCAGTACAGTATATTAACACGTATATATGGAATTTAGAAAGATGGTAATGACAACCCTCTATACAAGATAGCAGAAGAGACACAGATGTAAAGAACAGACATTTGGACTCTGTGGGAGAAGGCGAGGGTGGGATGATTTGAGAGAATAGCATTGAAACTTGTAATATTACCATATGTGAAATAGATGACCAGTCCAAGTTCTATGCATGAAACCCGGCTCTCAAAGCTGGTGCACTGGGACGACCCAGGGGGATGGGATGGGGAGGGAGGTGGGAGAGGGGTTCAGGATGGGAGAACGCATGTACACCCATAGTTGATTCATGTCAATGCATGGCAAAAACCACTCCAATGTTGTAAAGTAATTAGCCAATTAAAATAAATTCAAAAAAAAAAAGAATTACAAACCGCTTGGAAATCCAGTGAAAGTGAAAGTGAAGTCGCTCAGTGGTGTCCGACTCTTTGCAGCCCCGTGGACTGCAGCCTACCAAGCTCCTCCGTTCATGGGATTTTCCAGGCAAGAATACTGGAGTGGGATGCCATTGCCTTCTCCAGGGGATCTTCCCAACCCAGGTCTCCCACATTGTAGGCAGACGCTTTACCGTGTGAGCCACCAGGGAAGTCACTGGAAACGCCATGCCAACCCCTTATACATTAACTAGGAAGTAGAGTCCCTCCTGGCCGCATTGTCATCTCTCAATCAAAGAGTTCATGGCTTGGAAAAGTTGAGTGGGACAGCCCTTAATCTGCGTTTGTCTGTGACACTTACAACTTATAATGCTTGTACCTATTTTGTTTTCTTACCAAATCTTGAGCTTCTCAAGAGAAGACTTCGTCTATATTTGATCCCCCACAGTTACCCACAATGTTTTACATATAAACATTCACAAGCTGTTTATTTTTCATTTGTGGGATATTAACCAACTGGCCTGAGCCTCTACAACTTCTTGGTCATTTCTGAAAAGTTGCCCACTGCTACTTTGGAGGGCTCCCCACCCCTGCAGGTGGAGTTGTTGGTTTGCACTTTGCCGCCCTCTAGAGGAGAGCCCTGCATAGACCCTCTAGTATTGTTTCAGCTTGATTTTCATAGGAAAAATAAAGGAGCAAGCCCAGTTATGTCTTGGAATTGTCAGTGGAGTGTGTAATTTCCTCGGTGCTGTCTCGCCACAGCAAAAAATTGAAGTGACGGATGGACCAGTGTTACAGCTTGGTTACAGCTCAGTTTTATTTGGCAAGCAAAGGAAAATACATCCTTGAAGCGTCAGGGCTGGCAGACCCATAAGAAGCGAAGCGAAGAGAAGAGACAGGCTTAATTTTGGCTCCTTTTTTTTTATTATGTTTTTCCTCCTCCCCTTGAGCCTGCCCTATGCAAATTGGGCTAGCCAGAAGGTCTGTTTGTTTCACCTGAGGTTCTCACTCCAGTCCTTGGACCTTCCTTTGTTCTATTTTCACAGGCTTTTTCCTTTCTTTGTCTTTTAGCCACACTATTTTGGACTCCTTCTTCCTATTCTAACCACCTAACAGAATGCATTAGGAACTAGAAGTGAAGCCTACTGCCTCTCCTCTAGCAGGCCTGGATAGGGCCCCCAGATATCCCCACACATGTGGTAATAAGGAAACGAGGCTCCCAGGCGCCTGTGAAAGTGGTCAGTAAATTCTCTTTTGTGAATTGTTGTTTCTCCTTCCTCATATTTGTCTCTGGGTGTTGTTTCACTATTTTATGAGTCTGAATGCAATTAGTTACAAGTAAAATCTGAATTCTCTAAGCATATTTGCAGCACAATTTCATCAGAGGCAATAAAAAATAAATAAGTTAGAATGACTTTATTACTTATGTGCATCAAATTTGGGGAGGCTCTAATAAAGTGAAGACTCTTCAGAGCATCCATACAACATACAGAATCTGCAGGGGGTTGAAAGTCCCCAAATCTCAAGTTCATTTCACCTAACCTGCCACACTCTGTATAAATATGAGTCAGGACAATTTTCTACATAAGGGTCTTTCTTGAGTGAAGATCTTGTTCCACATTTTTCTAGGAGAGGGAGGGGTTGGTGTCTGACAAAAACGACTCCCAAACTGGTTGATACCTTTCTGTCTCCATTTCTGGGCTGTCACTGTTTATTCCATCTAAATTTTCAGATGCCAAATGAATATAAGACATCTGTCTGAGATCTAATAACATATTTCCATTGGGTTCATGGGCATAGGAATCTATATTCAGCATTTGTTGTTGTTCAGTGGCTAAGTCATGTTGGACTCTGTGACCCCATGGGCTGCAGCACCCCAGGCTTCCCTGTCCTTCACTCTCTCCCAAAGTTTGCTCAAACTCATGTCCATTGAGTTCATGATGCCATCTAACCATCTCATCCTCTGCTTCCTCCTTCTCCTCCTGTCTTCAATCTTTCCCAGCATCAGGGTCTTTTCCAATGAGTCAGTTCTTCACATCAGGTGGCCAAAATATTGGAGCTTCAGCGTCAGCATCAGTCCTTCCAAAGACTATTCCGGGTTGATTTCCTTTAAGGTTGACTGGTTGGATCTCCTTGCAGTCCAAGGGACTTTCAAGAGTCTTCTCCAGCACCACAGTTCAAAAACATCAGTTCTTCAGTGCTCAGCCTTCTTTATGGTCCAGCTCTCACATCTGTATATAACTACTGGAAAAAACCATAGTTTGACTATACAGACCTTTGTCTGTAAAGTGATGTCAGCAAAGTGATGTCTCTGCTTTTTAATACACTGCCTAGGTTTGTCATAGCTTTTCTTCCAAGGAGCAAGTGTCTTTTAATTTAACGTTCAGCATTACTGACACTGAAGACTCTCTCTAGAAATGGTTTCCCCTTGTAAATTCTCACCTTTCTTCCATCCGTTCTCTCTCCCTCCCTTTGTAAACTCACCTAGTCCTCTTGTTCCTCACTCCCTCCCACTCTTTTCTGCTCACATTTTATTGAAAGCCTCATAATGAGGATGAATACAACAGAATATTGTTACAAGTCCCAGTTCGTACTGCTACCAAGAAGATGGTAGACTAGTGTCTCAGAGAACTCATTTTAATCAAGTTAGAATTCATACTTCATTTTTACTAAAAAAAAAAAAAAAAAAAAAAAGGGGAGGGTGTGATTGTTTGTTGCAAACTATTTGGTGTCAGAATTCTCTTTTGCATCTGTCCATGAGGGTCAGGTCATCAAGTTTCTATAGCCCCCCCAACAAGACAAAGGTTATTCTCTGTTCTGCAACTTTTCATCTCTATATGAATGGAAACACCTTTAAAGGTCAGAGCCTTGAAAATGACCTATTATATTTTAGGCTATAGGTAACATTCTCAACTTGTAGCAAAAGCAATAAGATACAAAGGTTAAAGTTTGAAAAAAAAAAAAGATCCAATATAGGGAGTTGAATTTGTTCTTCCCTGTTATAGTATGGCACTTCTACTCATGGAACTTGCATACTTCTGCACCAGCTCCTGCCAAAGTTATCAAGCACTTACCAAGTAATACGCAGGGCTTTTTTTCTCCTCATTTACAAACGCACAATGCTCAAAATTGACATCATCTTCTCCTTCCCATTCCCCAAAGCCATGTTAAGAGGAATGACTGATTCTGCCCTCAGAACACCTTTTTATCACCTGCCATCTTTCCTTTCTCACTGACCACCCTTACTCCAAGACTTTCATCATGTTATGCCCAGGGCTGTGAGTTGAGTTGTGTCCACCAAAAATATATGCTCAAGTCCTAACCCTCCATACTTGTGAAAGGACCTTATTTGGAAACACGGTCTTTGAAGATGCAATAAAATTAAAATGAAGTCAAACTGGGCTCAGTTTAGTTCAGTCGCTCAGTCGCGTCCCACTGTTTGCAACCCCATGAATTGCAGCACACCAGGCCCCCCTGTCCATCACCAACTCCAGTCCAGCGTTCCTCATGATGTACTCTGCATAGAAGTTAAATAAGCAGGGTGACAATATACAGCCTTCTCCTATTTGGAACCATCTGTTTTTCCATGTCCAGTTCTAACTGTTGCTTCCTGACCTGCTTTCTCAAGAGGCAGGTCAGGTGGTCTAGTATTCCCATCTCTTTCAGAATTTTCCACAGTTTATTGTGATCCACACAGTCAAAGGCTTTGGCATAGGCAATAAAACAGAATTAGATGTTTTTCTGTAACTCTCTTGCTTAATCCAGTGACTGGTATCTTTATAAGAAAAGGGAAATCTGGACACAGAAAAAAACAGGGAGAAGGTCATGTAACAGCCGAGGCAGAGATTGCAGTGATATGTCTACAAGCCAAGAAATGTCAACAATTTTTGGTAATTGCCACAAGCTGAAAGAGTGACACAGAACAGATTTTCCTTCAAGGTCTATAGAAGGAACCAACACTTTGGACACATTCATTTAGGACTTCTAGACTCCAGGACTGTGGGACAATATATTTTTGTTGTTGAAAGCTGCCTGGTTTGTGGTAATTTGTTAAGGCAGATCTCACAAATTAATATGCCCAGTCTGTACAATCACCTTCCAGTACTGTTCCTTGCCTGCAAACACCCCATATCCTCCTGTCTTTGATCATCATGGCATCTTGCATGTTGCTTTCAAGGATGTGTCATTGCCAGTTAGAGAGACCTCAGCCATGGGAAGTGAGCCATGAATTTGGAAAGGAGATTCTGAGACTAGAAAGTGGTGATCATCTATACCACTGGACACTTGGAGAAATCTTGCAGTGGTCATGGGTCATAGGTTTTCACTCAGACATGCAATGGGAAACTCAGAGGACAGAGAAGCTGCTGCAACATGGGTGATGTACACACAACCTCACTGAGGCCTCTCTGCTGGGGTCACTACTGCATTTACAGGGAGCAAGCTGAGGCTCTGTGGGGTGAAGCTGCCAAGCTGGTCAGGTCCAGCCACAGAATTTGAACCCAAGAGGATCAAGCTTATTTATGTTTATTTTTCCTGGCCTTATCTTGCTACTTTCTTGTCTGGGAGTCTCTTTTCCCCTCTGCACCTGATCAAAACCTGTTCATCATTCAAAATCCTGTTTCAATTTAATTTTACCTGCTAAAATTTCTCCCAAGCACCTCATCCAAAAGAGATCTGAACTAGCTCCACTGCATAAAAATTAATGATCTACAAATCACTCTATTTGGCACAATTGAACACTTCCTGAGATATTCTTCAATTATTGTCTTGATCACTTTGCATTTTTTCTTTGCAGTTATTTATTTTTTTTCCCAAAATTGTTGTGAGCTCTTTGGACAGAGTCCATAGCTAATACTTCTTTGTATGCCTAGCAGGTCTCAAAACAATGCCTTGCACAATGGTGCTCCATAAACTCAGACGTCTTGGTTCTCAGTACAACCATCTGTTCTGGATTTGTTAACCTTGGGACATAGAATGGATCCCTTAGATGTCCCCAGTCTTGGTCCCCTTGCTGTAAAGAGTTTGACCTGCAAGTTTCAGTTTCCTCCAGTCCTACTAGGATACTGCTCCTTTGGCTCAGAGCCATGGAAGGAAGATGGGATGTGGACTGCTTCTGATTCCATTCCCTGGCACAAGGGGCCTCAGTAAGTTTCACTTGAGCCAGATTCACCAGATTGGTTGGGCAGCGGTCATGACCTTGGTGCTGCGAGGAAATGAAGGACAGGTGTGACGCTGGCGGTCTCTCTGTGTGGCCTCAGGTGTCTGCTCAACATTCTGTCTACGACACAGGCAGGAAAATGCCAGATGCCAGCTGGATGGATCTGTCTTCCCACACATGCCCAGAAAGACTGCCAAGATGTTAACACAGAAGTCGTGGTCCATGGTGTTCTGCGGAATCATGCTCTGAATGGTAATAGTAGTAAATGCATCTGACCTTGTCCACGACATATTCTTGGGAAACAGGTACATAGACAGACATAGATGTGTGTGTGTGTGGTGTGTGGTGTGTATGTGTGTGTGTGTCGAGGGGTGTTGGCGTGAAAACTTAGAGAATGGATCTGAAGCTCTGCTTTATCTTTCCTTATTGAAGTAACAACGCCCCCCACCCCATTATAATCTTATGAATACTTCTCAGTGCCAGTTCATAAAAACTTCAGGTTC
The DNA here is from genome assembly GCA_006410935.1 of Redunca redunca. NCBI lineage: Eukaryota > Metazoa > Chordata > Mammalia > Artiodactyla > Bovidae > Redunca > Redunca redunca. Next base: position 660,720 of record SJYQ01006385.1, read on the forward strand.
TACAGATGACCAGTTTCAGGGGCAATTGAAGTTTTACAAGCTGGCAGACAAGTTTTTAAAAGTGTAAAGCACAAGTTTGTAAATCCAGATGCTAGTGGTTTGTGATGGTTTAGGAAGTGAGACCATTCCCTTGCTGGGAGTAGCATCTCCCTTTACTGAACTGCGTTAACCCCCCTCAGCCAGTCATACATGCCAGTGCAAACCATCTAGACACGCTGAGAACAGAATTCTCAGTTCTGGCTGTAGTTAACAACATCTGGCAGTGCCCCATATGACACCACAGCCAGAAAACTTTGAGGGGGGAGGACAATGGAAACTTTGTCCTTAAAGAAGGATCATGATATCTGGCAATCATGCACAATTACAGGTAGAATTCTATTAAAAAGACAAGTAGCAGGAGGTAGTTAATTAATTTTTGTGGGGACTAACTTTATTTGATGCTAATTTTACTGAGACCAATTCCTTCCTGGTCTCTAGAGAAGTAAATGTAGATGTGGAGCACACACTCATCGTTTGTGCTGTTAGCAAAAAAAATTCAAGCTTTATGTCTTTGTTTCAGAGACAATTACTGTCAATATTACTATTTCACAGCAATTTTTATAACAGTTATAGGTATGATCACTTATTTGCAAATTTCCTAAAAAGGGGGGCAACAAAGGAACAGGTGGAGATTTGAATAGTGTATCTCTAACTTTAATTACAGGGTTTCTTCGGTGGCTAAGAATCCATCCTCCAGTGCAGGAGATGTGGGTTTGATCCCTGGGTTGGGAGGCTCCGGTGGAGGAGGAAATGGCAACCCTCTGCAGTACTCTTGCCTGGAGAATCCCATGGACAGAGGAGCCTGGTGGGCCACAGTCCATGGGGTCACAAAAGAATCAGACACAACTTAGCGACTAAACAACCAACTTTAAATACATGTTGTATTTAGAATTCAGAAGTAATACTTGGCCCATGTCTTTTGCATGTATTCAATGGGAAGCCACATTATTTTAGGCAGTGATTTTAATCCAGGGATGATTTGACCCCTACTCATTTTCAGGGAACATTTGGTAGTGTCTGGGGACATTCTTATTGTCTCCACTGTGGAGGGTCCTACCAACATCTGGGGGTAAAAGCCAGGGTGCTGCTGAGCTCACAGGATACACTCAGGACAGTCTCCCACACCAAAAATAACCTGGCCCTAAATGTCAGAAGCGATGAGATTGAAAAGCTTTGCTCTAAGGAAAAAAAAATTCTATTTCTCTTTGATGATAATCTACCATTAACCTTTGAGCCCCACTTCACCCGAAACAACTGAGGAGTCATTCCCTGCAAGTTAACTTCAGAAAATTCATTTCTTTGATTTCTATTGCTAATGCAGAACAGAGAAGTTATATCCAGCCCGAGTGCCCCACCTGATGGCAGAGTGGGCAATCCACGCACTGCTCCCCTCTGCTTTTCTGACATTCGGTGGGAACCACGATTAATCTTTAGTTAAAGATATTTCAGTGCTTCCCAAGAATCAGCTTGCTGATGCAGGAGACATAAGAGATGCGGGTTTGATCCCTGGATTGGGAAGATTCCCTGGAGAAGGCAAGGCAACCCACTCCCGTATTCCCAAAGACAGAGGAGCCTGGTGAGCTACAGTCCACAGGGTCCCAGAGAGTCAGAAACCACTGAAGATGCTTGGCACATATGCAAAGATGTTTCAGTGGTGGCCAGCTTTTATTCTGAAGAATGCTACCACTTGGAAGCAAGGAAAAGCAAAAAGGAGGAAGGGAAAAAAGGAAAAAAAAAAGCTGTGTTTTCATTTTAAAACATCTCCAAGGCTTGATGGGGCTAGTAAAGGACATCATTAATTATCCCAATAGCTGAAAAGATAATGCAAATGCTACAAACACAGCTAGCTATAAATATTATGAGGGCATCTGAGAGCGCTAGAGGCTGGTGACTTAACGCCGTTTTTCAGGGCAATCGCACTGTTCTCATCAGCTTTCCCTCTGGTCCTGCCCTCCTCTCGGAAGAAGTCCTGAAGTCTCTGATGCAGCACCTGAGTAAAATAAACCCAAATGTCATGCTCGTTATTTGGCAGGATTTGATTGCTTTGCCATTGCATGCTATTATTTAGAGGCTATGTTGCTTCCTGGAACCTCTCTCTTACCAGGGGCCAGGGGGTACTGAGCTAAGGGGACTGATGGATGCTGAAGAGAAGGAAGATGTCACGTGACGTCTGATGCCCTGGGAGCCGGGAGGAGTGCTCCCCTTAGGAAAAGCGGTCCTTCCTTCCCAGCCTCTAGAAGGATCCCATTCCAGACTTCTCCTGATAAGCCCTGTTTCCTAACAGTGTGAGGTTAATGAACCTCCTTATTTTTGGCAGGATGAGTATGTGGAAAGGAGAAAAATCCGTCTGAGACAGCCCAGTTCAGAGGCTTTAATTGCTTATGTGACAATGAAGATGAAAGCCCCCTCCTTTCGAAGCAGAAGGCTGCAGCCCTGTCATCCCCAATCTGGCAGCTCTTTCTCAATTACATAAACAAGAAGGAAATTAAAATTGGATGGATTAAATAAGGGGGGTGAACTGGTACTTATTTCCTAACTAGAAATTACCATTTTTGCTCTTTTGAATTGATAATTATCAGCACCGTAGCTTATTCACTTGTGTAATGAGGTCTTTTTACTTTTAATTAAAATTGAGATGCTTTATATTCTTTGCCTTCCCTTAAGAAAATCTTTCAAGGGTTGAAGTCCCTGATATTGGAAAGCTTTAATTACAGCGCAGAAAGAGCAGAGTAGAAAGAGCCGGAGGAGGGTTGTGGCTCTTCGTTTTTCATGAACGTAATCATGGGGGAAACTCAGGCATGCATCGTGCTAAATCACTTCAGTCATGTCCAACTCCGTGTGACCCCATGGACTGGAGCCCACCAGGCTCCTCTGTCCATGGGATGCTTCAGGCAAGAATCCTGGAGTGGGTTGCCATTTCCTCCTCCAGGGGATCTTCCCCACCCAGGGATTGAACCCCACATCTCCTGCATTGCCAGAAGGGTTCTTTACCACTAGTGCCACCTAGGAAGCCCAGGAACCCAGGCAGATCAGTGAATTTGTCAGTTTGCCAAAGATTATGTTTATTGGAAGCTGGAAAGCATTCCTGGGGAACCATCCCTCTCAGGGTGGTTTCCCATCCTTTTACCTCCTCTCCTAATTTCAGAACCCTAGCAGATCATCACCAAATTTCACATTTTGTCCTGAAAATGTACATAAAGATTGTCATAAAAAAACCAAGCCACGACAGACACCCAGACTTGCACCTGTCTCCTACCAGTGCGAAATGTGTTTATATTGAAATAAGGTCCGGCATCAGTCAGGGTTCTCCAGAGATACAGAACCAAGAGGAGACAGAGAGATAGATAGATGATAGAGACATTTTAATTTACATTCTTAAAAGCTTAAAAGAGGGCTTCTCTGGTGGCTCAGTGGTTACGAATCCGCTTGTCAATTCAGGAGGCACGGGTTTTTGATCCCTGGTCTGGGAAAGTCTCACATGCTGTGGAGCGGTTAAGCCCATGCGCCACGAACTATTGAACCTGTGCTCTAGAGCTAGCCAGGGACAGCTGCTGAGCCCACACGCCCTCGAGCCCATGGTCCTCAACAAGAGAGGACGCCTCCGTGAGAAGTCTGAGCACCCCAAATAGAGGGGAGCCCTGCACTCACCACAGCTAGAGAAAAGCCCCCACAGCAGTGAAGACCCAGCACAGCCAAAACTAAATAAAATTTAAAAATTTTTTAAGGAGGTATATTTTATGAAATTGGTTTATGCAATGTCAGGGCTAGCAAACCGAAACTCTGTTAAGTTGGACTGGCAGCTGAGAAACTCAGGCAGTCTTGGAGGCAGAATTGCCTCTTCCTTGGCATATCTCAGTTTTTGTTCTTAAGGATCTTCAATGAACTGGACGAAGCCCAGATATTTTACTGAGGACAATCCCCTTTACTTAACATCAAGTGATTGCAGATGTTCACGTCAACTGAAAATACCTTCACAGTAACACTCAGATCCGTATTTGATTAAATACTCGCTATGCTTAGTCGCTTCAGTCGTGTCCAACTCTGTGTGACCCCATGGACTGCAGCCCTCCAGGCTCCTCCATCCATGGGATTCTCCAGGCAAGAGCACTGGAGTGGGTTGTCATGTCCCTCCAGGGGATCTTCCCAGCTCAGCTATCGAACACGAGTCTCTGATGTCTCCTGCACTAGCAGACAGCTTCTCACCACTAGCACTGCTTGGGAAGCCCCTCGGACTATATGACATGCAGTAAATACTTTTCATATCACAAGAGAACACAATATCAGTCAGTTTGAATCTTAAACCATTTTCTAACAATCATCATTTTTAGAAATTCACTCAAGAAAAATATTAAATCTGAATAGACCAAGTAAAGGCAAAATTGGTTAATGTTCTTGGAATAATAACCAGCTACCTCTCCACTGGACATAAGTTACTTGTTTATCCCTTAAATTTATTTTTTAATTGGAAGAAAATTGCTTTACAATGCTGTGGTGGTTTCTGCCATTTAACAATGTGAATCAGACATAATTATATATATATTCCCTCCTTCTTGAGCTACCCTTCCCTCCTCCCATCCCACCCCTCTAGGTCATCACAGAGCGCCAGGCTGAGCTCCCTATTGTATATAGCAACTTCTCACTAGTTAGCTAATTTACACATGGTGGTGTACAGATGCCAAAGCTCCTGTCTCTGTTTGTCCCAGCCTCTCTGTCACCCCTGTGGCCACAGTCTGTTCTCGACATCTGCGTTTCCATTCCTTCCCTGCAATTAGGTTCATCAATACCATTTTTCTAGATTCCATACATATGTGTTAATATACAGTATCTGTTTTTCTCTTTCTGACTTACTTCAGTCTATATAATGGGCTCCACCTTTATGGCAGAAAGTGAAGAGGAACTAAAAAGCCTCTTGATGAAAGTGAAAGAGGAGAGTGAAAAAGTTGGCTTAAAGCTCAACATTCAGAAAACGAAGATCATGGCATCCGGTCCCATCACTTCATGGGAAATAGATGGGGGAACAGTGGAAACAGTGTCAGACTTTATTTTTTTGGGCTCCAAAATAACTGAAGATGGTGATTGCAGCCGTGAAATTAAAAGACGCTTAAAGCGTCAGTCTACAATGCGGGGGACCCGGGTTCGAGCCCTGGGTTGGGAAGATCCCCTGGAGAAGGAAATGGCAATCCACCCCAGTACTTCAGTTCAGTTCAGTTCACTCGCTCAGTCATGTCTGACTCTTTGCGACCCCATGAACCGCAGCACGCCAGGCCTCCCTGTCCATCACCATCTCCCAGAGTTCACTCCGACTCACGTCCATCGAGTCCGTGATGCATCCAGCCATCTCATCCTCGGTCGTCCCCTTCTCCTCCTGCCCCCAATCCCTCCCAGCATCAGTCTTTTCCAATGAGTCAACTCTTGGCATCAGGTGTCCAAAGTACCGGAGTTTCAGCTTCAGCATCATTCCTTCCAAAGAAATCCCAGGGCTGATCTCCTTCAGAATGGACTGGTTGGATCTCCTTGCAGTCCAAGGGACTCTCAAGAGTCTTCTCCAACACCACAGTTCAAAAGCATCAATTCTTCGGTACTCAGCCTTCTTCACAGTCCAACTCTCACATCCACACATGACCACAGGAAAAACCATAGCCTTGACTAGATGGACCTTAGTCGGCAAAGTAATGTCTCTGCTTTTGAATATACTATCTAGGTTGGTCATAAATTTTCTTTCAAGGAGTAAGCGTCTTTTAATTTCATGTCAACAAAAACAAGACCGGGAGCTGACTGTGGCTCAGATCATGAACTCCTTATTGCCAAATTCAGACTTAAATTGAAGAAAGTCGGGAAAACCGCTAGACCATTCAGGTATGACCTAAANCAGCCTTGGGAATTCTTTGGAAGGAATGATGCTAAAGCTGAAACTCGAGTACTTTGGCCACCTCATGCAAAGAGTTTACTCATTGGAAAAGACTCTGATGCTGGGAGGGATTGGGGGCAGGAGGAGAAGGGGACAACAGAGGATGAGATGGCTGGATGGCATCACTGACTCGATGGACATGAGTCTGAGTGAACTCCGGGAGTTGGTGATGGACAGGGAGGCCTGGCATGCTGCGATTCATGGGGTTTCAAAGAGTCGGACCCAACTGAGCAACTGAACTAAACTGATAATGGGCTCCAGATTCTTCCACCTCACTACCATTGACTCAAATGCATTCCTTTTTTATGGCTGACTAATACTCCATCAGTCCACATCTTCCTTAGCCATTCATCTGTCAATAGACGTCTAGGTTGCTTCCATCTCCTGGATATTGTTACATAGTGCTGCAAAGGGCACGACTTATTTGAGTTTCTATTACAGATAAGAAACAATTGTATTATAGTCTATTTTCTGCAACTTATGGAACTGTAAAATAGTTCAAAGATGTTCAAAAGCAGAGCCAGGGCAGATGGGTACCCTAGACAGCAGAATCACTCATGTGTTTGTCCATTTCCAAGTCTTTCATCATGTTCTTGACTATCTAAGCTGCATTTTACTGTTAACCTTCTTTAAATATTGACTTGGGGATAACTTTGTTTTTTGATGTTGCTGATTGCCTAGCTTAATAAAATTTTTGATTTTTTATTTTTATTTGAAATAAGAAATCATTGGAACAAGTGCATTGATATCAGATAAGTCTATGGGAAGTCAGACCATACCTTTTGGCACCCCACCAGTTTAGCTCAATTGCTTGCAAAATGCTTTTTGCAAGATGTATTGAGATAGCCTCAGCTAAATAGACCATCTTCTTTTCAGACAACATAAGGTTTCAAAGCAACATTTAAACAAAATACAGTTGACCTTGAGCAGCACAGGTTTGAACTGCATGGGTCTACCTACATGCAAAGTTTTTTCAGTAGTGAATACTACAGTACTACAGGATAATCTGTTAGTTGAACTCATGGTTGAGAAACTGTGGATCTGGAGGAACCTCAGATATGGACAGCCAATTATAAGTTACAAGGTGGTTTGAACAGCATGGACGGGTGGTGCTCCTAACCCCTGCATGATTGAAGGGTTAATGGTAAGACTTTTTTTCCCAACGTTTAAAATACAGCCTTTCTCCCAGCCCATCTTACTCTCAAATCAAGCCTTTGTTACTCTTGAAGTAGAACTGAATGTCCACATGTGAGAGCATTTCCTATGGGTCAGAGTTCCGTATGTAAGAATCTCATCTTTAATGAAATGCAAACATTCCTTGATTGCCATGGCAAAGTCATCAGCTCTGCTATTTGCCTCATGCTTTCTAGGGAAAAGTGGCCAGGCCAGGTATCTGAGACTGCAAGAGGCAGGGCCTGAGATGGAGGAGGCTGGAAGGACAGGTACCCCCACTGAGGAATGGTGCATTGGAGAACCAAGAGCATCACCCAAGGAAATGGGGCCTGGGATTTGAGATAGTTCACAAGGAGAAAGCAGGGACTCTGGAAAGAGACAGGTAGATGCTAAGGATAACACTCATCTCTGCGTCTGTTCCCAGAATGATCAAAGATTGACAGAGTGATCTTATTCCCTATTTCGAATGCCAAAGACAAATAAGGAGTGCTTTGGGCTGGCCTCACCTAGGCTGTTTGTTTAGATACAAGACGTTAGTTCTCTGGACCATTGACCTTGTATAGAGCAGGCAGCATTTTCTGCCTGCCAGCTCTGCATCCTTGCAACAGGCTGTGAACATCAAAGAATTAGCCTCTTATAACAAAATCAGCCCTTTAAACCATTCAGAAGACTATGATAAGGATCACTACCCAGATTAACTTGCTGCCAAATAAAGAATCAGATGCTAAGATAAATAAGAAAGAACAGCCAGATGGTGGAGTTTGAAGGGGAAAAGTGCATGAGTTTCCCTTTATTTTTTGTTTTGGTATTTTCAATTGAATCAGTGTGGTGGATCTTTTGTAAGTTGCTATGTGCTGAATTCTCACTAACTGCGCTCATTATACTGATATTTCTACTTGGGGTGGTGGGGGGCTCTCTGAACAGCCAGCCCACTGTCAGGATGGTGTGATGGTGTCATACAGTTCTCAAGGCAGCCTCCCCATGTTGCTCTAGGTCTGGGGTGTTCCCTTTATCCAGGGGCAGTAAATGAAGGTCTTTGAATTGGCTGCATAATGTGACAGACACATCGCAAAACAGAAATGCGGGTACTCGCTTTAAAAAGCAGTAAGACTTTCATGACAGAGACAGTAGATAATTGGGCCACATGGGGAGCTCCCCTGAGAACAGGGCCCTGGGTGATTCAGGCGTCACCAACTCATGAAACTGGCACTGGTGGTACCAGTGAGGAACAGCAAATTCTTTCTTGCTATCAAGTTAGTAGTCATGCCAGAGAGTTGGGGTTTGCAAATTGGCAGCCAATTAAATACTTTGGACTGGAAAAATGACTCTTATATAAGTTGTGCTTCCAGAGGAAAACTGTCTCTTTGTAAAAGAAGGCTTCAACCCTGAATTTCTTGGAATTTAAGAGATGATTCAAATTACTTTGTAATTACATTCCTTGGGGATCCATGGGGATCTCTCTTGGAAAAGTTTTTGCACTTCATTTCATTTAGATTCCATCTACTTTCATACATTTATAGTCATGTCATAGGTTATTTGGGTAACAACCCAAGCATTGCAACATTTCAGGGTTCCATCTGTGTTAGAGTTTATGAATCTGACAACATAAAGCAATCACCTCTACTGACAGTATTTAATTTTTAATGCAGGGTTTCTCAAACTGGGTTCTATAGAAGTGCTCTTGGGTGCCCTAACTTTCAAGTTTGCTTTATGTCTTAGTCAAGCTGCGACCCAAAGGTTTAGAAGCCATAGTAATTAATGAGGTCTGTGCCCTTTCTAATGACCCTATGATAATCAAATGCTTAAAAAATAGTTGAGGAAAAGGAAAAATGGCGATCTTCATGCAGATAAAATTTGCCCTACTGGTTAAAAAACATTGAGGTAACCAAATATAGAGAAAAAACAACGTTACCAACAACAAGAGTAGTTTTGAGTGTTCATTGCATGACATACACTTTTGGTGCATTTTTCAGTCCTCTGAGTTGGGTCCTGATTGAGCCCCTGTTTTGCAGATGCAGAAACTGAGTCAGACCCAGGTATCCAGCAGAAGGGGTGGAAATCAAAGTTCAAGCTCCAGAATCTGATTCTAAAGCCAAGGTCTCTCCCACCAATGGCATTTCCTCACACACTTGGGCTAGGAAATCTTTACACATGAAAGTCTGTGTCATTTTAAGCTTTTATAGGATCTGCGTTTCTGCAGAATTTGGGGAGACATGACTGGTTTAAAATGCAGGCTTTATTGTTATTCAAGATTAGGAATCCAGAGATAACTGCCGCTGAAGAGAGAGTTCGTTTCTCACAGTTGCCGAGAGATGGGGCAATGTCACACCACGCGGGGCCACGTGGGAAGCACCAGGGTGAGTCAGGAGGCAGAGAGAGGAAGGGAGCAAAGTGTGGGTGAAAGCCTTCATTGTGGTCTTTGTGGGAAGGGAAGGATGAGACACAGCAAGTGGGCGGAGGATTAACTCATCTGAGTAATTTCAGTGGTCTCCAAAGTATAAGGACTGTCTCAGATTGCCTTGTAGCTGGCCCCTAGGTGATTAGGGCCAGGGAAGAGTGGCCTGGCCTGTGGGAGGTGGTTAAGGCATGGGCTCTGGGTCGGTTGATTTGCGTATGTAAGGTACGCTTGTGGGTGAGTCATTCACTATCTCTGGGAATTGGCTTGCCTCTGGGAGGAGCAGTCTTTGTTAGCCAGGCTCCAGATGTAAAGCATACAAATATAAAGCATGCTAATACAAGGACCTGGAAGACCCAAGAAGACAAGAGACCCAGAGCTGCTCTCTGGTCTAAAGTATCACCTCCTGGGAGCAAAGTCCTCTCCTTTGTTAAGAGAAGTTAATACATCTTTGAAGAATGATGAGAAAGCGATAATGCAAAAATGTACGGGGCGCTCATGGAGACAGACCCGTTCATCAGAGCTGCAACCACAGAGCCCAAGGATGTAGACTTGAGAATAAATGGCACTAGAAAGAAAGCAAATGCAACACTCGGTGACTGCAAGCAATCCCAGTTATTGCTTCTTGGGAATTAGGCAGAGAATATAGGCAATGTAACATTTTTTCAAATGCATATTTCTTTTGATTTCCTTTTCTCACTTTGCTCATCTCTCAAGGTCAATAAACAGAATTAGTGTTGATGAGCTTAGGGTTCCTCAAGTCCCACATCAGAGGTCTCACTCAACCAGTCCCTACCCTGCCACCTGCTCTTGGGTAACTAGTCTCCAAGCTGGACTTCCAGTTTCCCTCCTATTTCTGCTGGGAATCTGGGAGTCCAGGGGACTGCGGACTGAAGGCATCCAGATTTCTGGGTTCCCTGATCGCATCCACTTTAGAAGACTGAAGGGCAATTGCTGACCTTGGTCCCTGTCCTAACCCCTGTGCTCCTTCAAGGGTCAATGATGATGCTCGGAGCTGAGGCTCTCAGACTTTGGCGAGCAGCTTATGGACTAAGAGGTTTCCTCTTGCTCCATCCTCATAAAGTGCAGGGAACCCAGGCTCTCACATCCCAGCAGTCTGATTGGACCCCTTTCTTCAGGAAGGAGAGCTGCCCCACTACTCACCTACAGGCAGCTACATACCCCTTTGAGCTCAAAGTTGCTCTATTGGCTTCATAAAAGGCAAGGTGATGTTCCACTATCAGTCTTGCTAGAACAGATTAAACAAAAATAAAAACAAAAAAACTCATTCTTCCCCTAGAGCATGGTCCTACACATATGTTCTGAAAGTTGCAATCATTTTCCTCACCTCTTTCTACTCCCAGCACAAATATTCTCAAATAGAACTTTAGGTCAAGGTTAAGGTCATTTGGGCTTCCCTTGTGCCTCGGATGCTAAAGAATCCGTCTGCAATGTGGGAGACCCGGGTTCGATCCCTGGGTTGAGGAGATCCCCTGGAGAAGGGAAAGGCTACCCACTCCAGTATTCTGGCACAGATAATTCTATGGACTGTATAGACCATGGGGTTGCAAAGAGTCGGACAAGACTGAGCAATTTTCACTGATGGCTCAGAGGTTAAAGCGTCTGCCTGCAATGCAGGAGACCCGGGTTTGATCCCTGGGTCGGGAAGATCCCCTGGAGAAGGAAATGGCAACCCACTCCAGTATTCTTGCCTGGAGAGCCCCATGGAGAGAGGAGCCTGGTAGGCTACAGTCAAAGGGGTTGCAAAGAGTCGGACACGACTGAGCTACTTCACTTCACTCAAGGCCATTTTGTTCTACGCACATATCTTGACATTTTGGCTGCAGGTTCTTTGATACTTAAACCCATTTATGCGTAGACCTATGGTCTGTCTTTCCAATATTGGCAGTTACAGCCATATGATGGGTTAGTAGAAGTAATGTGTTTCACTCCTAATTCTTGTATTCATTCTATAATTCTCTCTCAAGTCAGACACTGTGATGGTCTTTTAAAAAATGCTTATTTATTTACTTAGCTGCATCGGGTTTTAGCTGCAGCACGTGGGATCTACATTGCATTACGCGGACTCTTATGTTGTAGCCCATGGGCTCCTCCATAGCACGTGGGCTCGGTAGTTGCAGTGCGTGGGTCTAGCTGCTCTGCAGCATGGAGGATCCTAGTTTCCCAACCAGGGATTGAACTTGAGTTCCCTGCATTACAAGGCAGATTTTTAACCACTGGACCACCAGGGAAGTTCCTCTGTGGTGATCTTGATCAGAGCTTAGCAAATTATAGCCCATGGAGCAAATCTGGCTGGTTGCTTACTTTTTATGATGCAGGAATGTCCTTAAAAGTCTAACGGGAACACAGCTATGCTCATTTATTTGCTTATTTTCTATGACTGTGTTCAGGCTACAGTTGGAGAGCTGAGTAGTTACAATATAAAATGTATAGCCCACAGAACCTACCGTCTTTACCAGCTGGCCCTTTGCTGGAAACGTCAGCGAGCTGCAGCCTAGATGATGAGCGCTTCAGTCTCTGGCTCCAGTGCTAACCAGGAGAGTGATGTTGAGATGGTAACTTATCTTCTTTAACTTTAGTTGTCACATCTGTAAATTAGTCATAGAAATACCTACCTTAGGGATGTGTAAGAAAAAAATCATCAGTCTTATAAAGTTCTCAGTAGTGCTTTGCACCTGAGAAGTGCTCCATGTAGAAATTAGCTATTAACATACAAATAGCATGTCAGTGGGATCATAAGGTGAAAAAAAATGGCTGACTTTGGATAAACTTTTCGAACATTTCAGTTCTTATAGATATCCTGGTTATATAATCTCTGCACAGACAGAATCTGTGCCCTGAGGTTTTTCCTGTCCAGGTCTTATCTAAATATGTCTGTTACATGTATAGATGATGAAACAATGCCTTTAACCTTGATCAAGATCATGTATTTCCAAGCACTCTGAATTGCTCGTCAATATTAGGTACACTAAGCACAATGTTTGACAAATGCTTTGCTAATGTCACAAAGAGTGGCATGTGGCAGGGAGACAAGAAGAATCATTTGGGAAGAAGCCAGGAACTCTTCAAATGAAAGAACCCATTAAAATGCAATTTTCTGATAAGCTCAAGTTTAATCTGTCTCCTATTCTTTATCATGGACTAGATCCAATCGCTCTTAACTGAGGAGGTTAAATGATAGTTCTCACAAACAAAAGTTCCAGAGTTTGGGAAAATCGTACCCTTTACCTAATTTTAAGCCTTATTTTGGGCTTCCTGTGTCACCATGCTTCTGAATGATAAATAACAGAACAATGCTATTGACATTTATAGAATATTCTATTGAAAGCAGAAGAATACACATTGTTGTCAAGTTCACATGAAACATTCTCCACACGCTGAACCACAAAGCAAACCTTAGCAAATTTAAGAAAATAAAAATCTGTATCAAGCACCTTTTCTGAACACAACACTATGAGGGTAGAAATCAACAACAGGAAAAAAGAAAAACTGAAAAACACACAAACACATGGAGGTTGAACAATATGGTACTAAACAACCAGTGAACCACTGAAGAAATTGAAGAGGAAATTAAAAAAAAAAAAACCTGAAGACAAATGAAAAGGAAAGCATGACGATTCAAAATCTACGGGACACACATACACCAAATACAAAATCTGCGGGATACAGCCAAGGCAGTTCTAAGAGGGAAGTTTATAGCGATACAAGCTTACCATGGGAAATAAGAAAAAAAATCTCAAATAAATACCATAATCTTACATTTAAAGTAACTAGAGAAAGAACAAATAAAACCCAAAGTTAGTATTAAAACCTTTTCATAGAAACATCAACCTATCAAAGAATCGACAAAAAAGCACTGGAGTTCCTTTACATCCTTGCCAGGTGGCCATAGTGCTACCTAAACAGGATGCCTTAGCTCTCTTCTCGCACCTTCCTTTGGGGGTGGGAGATGCTTCTCATGGCCTCACAGGGGAGATGGTGTGGTGTTGTCGTCATGCTGACTGGGAGACCAGAGAATCTGAGCTCTTTTGTTGGCTTGGCCACGTAGCCCTAGACTATTGAATCACCCTCTCTAGGGTCTGTATTCCTGAAATGGTTCATTTTATGTGTCAACTTGGAGGGCATTTTTGGATGAGATGAACAGTTAAACTGGTGAACTTGAGGGTAAGCAGATTGCTGTCCATAATGTGTATGGGCCTCACCAATCAGTTGAAGACTTGAATAGAACAGAAAGATGGACCTCTCTCAGCAAGACAGAATTCTCTGGCAGAATGCTTTCACACTTCATCTGCACTTTCAGCTCTCCTGGGTCCCACACTGCAGTCATGGATTGCCAGCCTCCATATTTGCCCAAGTCAATTCCTTAAAATCTCTTTCTCTCTTTCCCCTCAATATCTGTCTGTCTGCCTCTGTATCTTTGGTTTTCCCTGTGTACATCTATCAATATCTACCTATATAGATATTGTTGTTGTTGTTCATTTGCTAAGTCATGTCCAACTCTCTGAAACCCCTGGACTGCAGCATGCCAGGCTTCCCTGTCCTTCACTGTCTCATGGAATTTGCTCAGATTCATGTCCATTAAGTTGGTGATGCTATCTAACCATCTCATTCTCTGCTGCCCCCTTCTCTTTTTGCCTTTCCCAGCATCAGGGTCTTTTCCACTGAGTCGGCCAAAGTATTGGAGCTTCAGCTTCAGCATCAGTCCTTCCAATGAATATTTAGAGTTGATTTCCTTTAGGGTTGACTGGTCTAATCTCTTTGCAGTCTGAGTGATTCTCAAGAGTCTTTTCCAGCACTGCAATTTGAAAGCATTGATTCTTCAGCCCTCAGCCTTCTTTATGGTCCAACTCTCACATCTGTACATGATATAGATTATATCTTACACCTACCTATATAATGATGTGCCTATCTCTATGTAGATATATAGGGATATCCTATTGAGAAAACCCTAATACAGTTTCATTTATAAAATAACATTTTAAAAAAGGCCATCTTAAATAAAAAGCTACAATGGATGCCCAGAGTTGAGTCATTGACCATCATATGTAAATGTCCTTTACCTCAAATGTGTGGCTTTGCTTTGCTTCCTTACACAGAAAAAGACCTTCTCAACACTGGAAAGACTGAGAGCGTAAGTCCTGGAGATAGAGTTGGCTCGATAGATATAAATCTGAACTCTGCCGTTTGGGAGCTTTGTGGGCAAACTACTTAACCACTCTAGGCTTCAGTTCCCTTGTCTGTAAAATGGGAATAATAAAAATGACTACATTGTAAGAATATTATGAGAAATAATGAGTTAACACAAGTAATTTTAATACAAAGTTTCTGGCACTCAGTAATTGCTTGTCTCAGTTAAGATAGACCTCACTGCAGTGATGACTATCTCATTTTGTTTCTTAGAACTTGTTGGCTGGAAATACTTAAGTCGTCAAGTGGGGCCTTAAGGGAAGCAGGAAAAAAGTCAGTGATATGTCTGGAAGGGAGATAAATGAAATAATTGGAGGACAGAATTAATATCTTTCACAGTTATGATTATTAATAGCATGTATTTATTCATGTCTGCTAAGTCACTTCAGTTGTGTCTGACTCTGTGCAACCCCATGGACTGCAGCCTACCAGGCTCCTCCATCCATGGGATTTTCCAGGCAAGAGTACTTAATATTATGAAGTACAGAATCAACTTCACTTTGCTTCCTTGCTCAGGGCAAAAGACTTAGCGTTAGATTGATGCTTTCTGCAGCAAGCATATTCTCCATCTTACTTAGCAGAGATAAGTATGCTTATTAAGAGCTGGTACAGCTCCTCCAATAGTCACAGCCCTGAGCTATGAGATCATCAGTTGCCAAGAAAATGAGCAGTTTAGCATCTTGAGCTGATATTAAGAAGCTTTCACATGGAAGCAATTACACCCTTGGTGGTGGGGAGAAGAGTCAACATGCAAACATGCAACTATTTGCTAGCTCTTGGAGATCAAGCCTCCTGTATTTCATTCTGAACTTCTTGCTCAATGTCTTTCAAACCTCCCGCTAATTTTGGCTCCTCAGAAATAATTCCACCAAGGCAAAAAATTGGCAGTCAAATAAGTTTCATTGGCCATTAGATGACAGTATTTCTTAGCTTGTAATTTTCCATTGTTCTCTGTTCTCCACTGACTTTCTATTCTTCACTATATCACCTGAGTAGCGCATAGCATTGACCTTGACACATGATATACTTTCACTTATCAAGGGTCAATTCATTAGGTGGATTCCTCCCAGGGAATCAGCTGTGTTAATCAACTTCAGAATGTTATACATGGACACAGTATATTTAAGAAACTTCTAAAAACACGTGCACAGAGAAACTGCTACTCAGGGAGGGACATACAAAATAGTTTTTCTCTTTATTTTCAGATGAATTCCCCTTAAGAGTTTAGGTATATTTAGATAAATGGTCTCTGTCCTTAACAACCTCGACATTCTTGAATTTTCCTTTTGACTTTCTCAGTGTCTTACGAGTGTGACTAGCTGTGCCTCTTGGAAGGCTCACTGTTTCTGAAGGGAGGAGGAATGCAATCCAGTTATGCGTTCAGTCAACTTTTATAGAATGCCTACTACATGCTAGATGGAAATTTAAGCAATGGGACACAGTGGTGAAGTTGCTGACCAAGCCATCTTGTGAATATTCTGGTGGAGAACATAGATAATCCCAAAGAAATTTGGTAAACAGATCTTCTCATTGAAATGAGAACACTTTGGGTGTGAAAGAGTAAGATTCAGCGTATATTTTGGAGGAGAATCCAGCCTGATGTTTTGCTGGATTGAATGTGGGATGTACAGAGAAAAGTGAGGAGTCAGGATGAATCCCAAATTTTTGTTTTTTGCAACTGGGTAAATGTTAGCTAAAGAGGATGGGTAACTATATCACTGAGGGTTTTCATGCAGAAAAAAAAAGAAATTACTCCAGTTGTCTTGAGTTGAAAGAGGCTTGATAGAAGGAACTGAGAGCTTCCAGAAACCTCGGAAGAGCTGAGGAAACACAAGTTAGGGGAGGTGACCAGCAGTGTTCAGTTCTGCCACCACTGTTTGGTCTACTGAATTTAGGAGCAGTTGCCTCCCACCAGATATTAGGAAACTACAGGAAACTGAGATGATGGTTGCAGCTGCCCCTGATGAGGAATAGTCTCAATGGACCTCCCAGAGGTCACTGAAAAAAACTTGTCTGCCAGAACTCCAATGTCCAACATTGATGCACATGGGATAAGAATATATTATTTTTCTCCTCTACCTTTAAAATCTCACACTAGTCCATTTCATTAGCAGAACACAGCAGTAACTGGAAACGGAAAGACAGGTGAAACTGGAAGATTAAGTTTTCAGCCTTTTAGCTGATTGCCAAAAGGAAGCATCCAGGAGACGTGTGTATCCAGCTGCCTAGAGCTCAGGGGAAAGGTGAGGTTGGAAATATAAACTGGAGCCATCAACATACAGATGGTAACTCAAGGAAGGCAACTGGAGAATATTACCTAAGGAATAAATGGATTGAGCCGAGGTCCAAGAACAGAGTTCCATATACTTTTGGGAAACTGGGAAACGATGGCACTTGAGAAATGCTCTAGAATAAAGATGGTTGAAATCGGGATCCTGAAGTAAGCTTGAATGGCTTAAGGAATTCAGTCAAGACTAGGAGAGTGTAGGGATAGGTAGGGAGCTGGAGACTGACAAGTACACACTCCTCTATTTAAAAGGGACAAGGGCTTCCCTGGCAGTCCAGTGGTTTTGAACCTGCCTGCCGACGCAGGAGACTTGGGTGTGATCCCTGGCCAAGGAACTGAGAAAGGCGGCTTTCCACAGAATCTGCCCGCCAATACAGGGGACAAAAGAGATGCGGGTTTGGTCCCTTGGTGGGGAAGATCCCCTGGAGAAGTAAATGGCACCCTACTCCAGCACTCTTGCCTGGAAAATTCCATGGGCAGAGAAGCGTGGTGGGCTATAGTCCACCGAGCCCCAAAGAGTCAGACATGACTGAGCGACTGAGTACATCACACAGAGGGAGCTAAGATCCCATCTGCCCCAGCGCATCTAAGCCCGGGTGCCGCAGCTAGAGGGACGCCTGCACATCGCAACGAAGAGCCCACCCACCGCAGTGAGAAGACCCTGCAGGCCGCAAGGAGGACCTCATGCAGCCATAAATAGAAAAAACCAACAAGGACGCACTGTAGGGCACAGGGAGCTCTGCTCAGTGTCACATGGCAGCCTGGATGGGAAGGGAGTTCTGGGGAGAAGGGACACATGTGTGCGTATGGCTGAGGTGCTCTGCTAAGCACCTGAAACTGTCACGCATTGTTAATTGTCTGTGTGTGCCTCGTGCTCAGTCGTGTCCGACTCTTTGCCATGCCGTGGACTGTAGCCCACATGGCTCCTCTGTCCATTGGATTCTCCAGGCAAGAATACTGGAGTGGGTTGCCATTTCCTTCTCCAGTTAATTGTCTATATTCCAGCATGAAATAAAAAAAGTTAAAAAAAAAAAAAAGAAGAAGACTAGGAGAGTGCTTAGAGGTCAGGAAGAGGAGTAGGTACCAACCAGTGAAACTGAGAAGGTGAGAAAACAGTGTGGAGATGTAGTCTTCTGAATGTCTAAAGAGGAGAGAAGGATTATCAGGGTCAAACGCTGATAAAGATGTTAACGTGATGAAGGATGAGCCTTTCACAGGGGATGTGGTGAGACGGAAGTTGCAGGTGATTTCAACCAGAGTGGTTTCCAAAATCCTGAATGAAACAGGCTGGAGGGAGAACTTACTGTGAGAAAACAGTAAAGGTAGCTAACTCTTGGGAGCAGTTTTGATGCAAAGAGAACAGAGGAAAAGGGTAGCAACTGAAGGTGGTGTGACGTGTGGGCAAGGCATGTTTAAAGAAAGGCAACATCAGCGCAGCTTTGTGTGTTGATGAGCATGAAGCAGGACCATGAACTTCAGCTTGAGAATGGAACAGTCAAGACAAATTGATTGGATGGCCATGATAGGATTCACTATTTTGACTCCAGACAATGCTTGACACTGTAATTTTTTTTAAAAGGAAGACATAGAGTTCCATTTCAAAGAAATTATTGGATTATTAAATATACACACCTGTGAAATTGATGAGGTGTTTTCAATAAAATGTAAAAAAGACCAATATTCTGTTTCATAAATTATTTCTGTAAGTGCTGGAGGCGGTGAATAAAGAATGAATTGTAAAATTATTGGGGGGAAAAGTAGAGGAATGCTTTTTGAAACCTCTTTGCTATCAGATCTTTTCTTATATCATTTTATTTATTTTTATTTTTTTGTCTGTGCTGGGTTATGTGGGCTTTTCTCTGGTTGCAGCCAGCGGGGGCCCCTCTCTAGTTTCCGTGTACCGGCTTCGTTGAGGTGGCATCCCTTGTTGCAGAGCACGGGCTTCAGAAGTTGCAGCTCCCCAGCTCTGGAGCACAGGCTTAATAGTCGTGGCGCATGGGCTTAGCTGCTCCTGGCATACAGGAGATTCCAGGACCAGGGGTCAAACCCACGTCCTCTCCATTGGCACGCAGGTTCTTTTATCATTGAGCCATCAGGGAAGCCCTCCAACCAATCTTAAAGAAACTCAAGGGCATGAATTTTCAGAGAAGAGACAGGTGAATTCTTCATTCCACGTTATTCTCGCTAGTAATGTGGAATGAGAAATCTGCAAAGAATGGTGGAAGTGGGTTAGCTGGAGCCAAGGGGCTGTCACTGGGGGCCATGAGTGAGGGTCTTGGTTTTCACCCAGTGGGCTGTGAAGAATCCATTTAACGGGTAAGAGACAGTAGGTTCTTGAATGGGGCAAAAAAATGGCCCATTTTGCCAATGTCAGTGGCTCCACGTACTGTTTGCTTTCAACAATGTTACAAACCTTGGAAATGAGGGAAGTTCTTTTGGAATAATGTGAATGTTTAGACCACAACCTACAGTACCAGCTCATGAGGAGTCCATCCAGGTGGCTCTGTGGCAATTCCCTTAAAGCTCCTTTTATTGTTTGTTCTCATTTGTTTCCATAATAGTGAACACGCACTTAATTGCAAAGCTTCCATCCATAAAACTTCTTATCGTACCTCATTGCACAGATATCTTTCATATGTGCTAGGCATTTTCCAAAGCTTAATAAGTCTGCATCTGATTTGCATCATCTTATTGAAACAATAACAGTCTTGGCAATATGCCTCCCTAAAGAGGCTTTAAGGAATTACAATAGCTTTTGCAGCTATGTACTGACAATCTTCTTCTTTGTAGTCTCCAGTAAAGTTCTGCTTCCTGTGCTTTTAAGAAAACTTGGCTGTGTAGGTGGGAGATAACCACTGAAAAATGCTTCTAGAGTTAAGAATGTAAAGATTAAGACCAGGTGAGTTTAAGGGAATGGCTTAGACTGGCTTAAAGATTCGCACCAGAGCGCCACAGTGTCCGCAGGATGGCCACGTTCTCTAGTGAATCTCCCCTGATGCGAAATAACGTCCTTTGATTCTCTTTCTTAACATCTGGGGAACTCCCAAGAGGCTCACACTTCTGATTCATCAGCACTTCACAGTCTGTGAAACATCCCTCTGCATGAATTAGTGAACAAGCAGTGACTTCAGAAAAAGCACGGTCGTGCAGCACACAGAAGCGTTCAACAGGAAGATACCTGGTGTTCATGCTTTCTGGTTTTCTGTAAAGTAGTGGAGAATGACTCTTCTGCCCCGAGGCAAAACAGTCATGATTCTTTAGGCTTCTAGGAGGCTGGGGTTTTTCTGGAAACTGCAGTTGTGAAGAGGTGGGGGTGGTTGGCAATCCGGAGAGATATACAAGCGGGCTCAGAGAAAGGAGTTGGGAGATGCTTTGGAGGAGATAAGATAATCTCAGAAAATGAACAAACAGGAGCCAAACAGGAGTGTGTAGGCTTGTGCGCACGCATGCACACACACGCACACACACACACACACACACACACACACACACCTTGTTAAAAGGTATTAAAGCAAACTGAAGCCTTTAAGTCCCCAGAGCCACAGCTCTGCACGGGTAATTCTGTTAACTTGAAAGCCTGGTCCTCTGTAGTGAACACAGTTCGTGTTCTGGTGGGTACTCAGCTACTGTGCTCTCTTGGTGTCTTGCTGAACTGAAGGATCTTGAGGACGCAGTACACTGAGTTTCTGTACAAGTGTTAGTCCCTCAGTCATGTCTGACTCTTTGTGACCCGATGAACTGTAGCCCACCAGGCTTCTCTGTCCATGGGATTCTCCAGGCAAGAAGACTGGAATGGGTTGCCACTCCCTTCTCCAGGGGGGTCTTCCCTACCCAGGGGTTGAACTTGGGTCTCCCACACTGCAGGCGGATTCTTGACTGTCTGAGCTACCTGGGAAGCTTCTGCAGGCTGGGCCCTTATTTCAAGTGTGCTCCTGCACCCCTGCTATTCTAGGAATGTTACAACGCTGCAATTTTATTCCATGTTCAATGATCTAACAAGCAAGAGTTCTGAGTTTTGATTCTCCCCTATCAATCCACTGCAGCTGTTGCTGATTATTGGTGTTGATAAATTGTCTTGTTTTCAATTCTGGTTCCATCTGTGGTTTGGTAATACCCATGGGCTTTGGTTTGTGGGGTTCCTAACCCAGCTTTCATTGCATAGCCTCATTCTGTGTGTGGCGTGGGCTTCCTCTTCTCTAGACGCCCCACAGCCACAGGACGCTCGACAAATGCAACTGGAATGAAAGACACACCTTTCATTTGCACGTTTTCCTTGCTCTGAAGTACCCAGTAGACAGCACTGATTCTTTAGAATTAAACCCTCGCTCGACTCTGGCTGCCTCTGAAGCCGAGGCACCCTTTTCAAGCAGGTGGCTCTGTGCTGAGATGCTGTCATCTTTCCAGACCATTCCCCACTGCAGCGATGCCTTGTGCCATGGAAAGGAGTGGCAGCCCCGCCATCTGTGTGGTCCTCTGAAGCTTCCTGAGCCCCCTGTGTCCTGGGATCGCCCTGGGGAGGTCTTGGGCAGGTGGTGCCTACGTGGACTTCACCTATCCCTGAGTTGATGGACTCAACCAGCTTTCCTTGGCATTCTCCAAGGCAGAGCTTAGCTCTACAAGTACCAAGATGTCCTCAGCTTCAAATATGCCTGTCTTATCAAAATACAGTGACTCGGGCTCACCTTCTAGCATTTTCCCTCTGAAAATAAATTTTCTTAGGGAAGTAGGTTTATGATGACTTTAGAGCAAACCTCAAGGTTTTAAATGGACGACTGACTTAGTTCTTACTGTTTAAGTCACTCCAGCTACCTATTCTCCAGTCTCATTAACTTCATATAATTGAACGAATTCTTCTTTGTCCTTACCCTTCCATCAGGATGGATGGAGTGAAGCACCCTACCAGACTTACAATGTACCCTAACTATCACCAATCATTCTAGTCCAACAACACGTGACCTGCACTACCCACAGGACAGACTTGGCTTTTGTTTCAGTGTGAAATCAGTTTCAGTGTAGACATAGACCATCAGAGGGGTTATGGTAAAGATCTGAGAAATAACAGTGTATGTGACCAGAAATGAGGAAAAGATCAGAACATCTCTTTAAGGGTGGATTTTGTTTTTTTTCTTAGAAGAAGGGGAAACCTACCCTGATCATCAAGTCAGCAGTTGCTGAAGACAAAATGCTGCTGGGATACATAATCGGAGGGAAACTGAGTCCTCAAGGGGGTCTCCACTGCACACTCTGGTGCAGCCTGTAGCTTTTTTCAGGAGGGGCTGGAAAAGCAACAGGAATCTTTGGCAAAAGGGGAACATCCTTCCATCCCAGGCTGATGTGGACAAAGGTACCCGCAGAGGCCCAGAAGGTTCAGCTCTCTCCCACCCCGGATGCTCTGACGGCAGCGGGTCCCACCGTTCCCTTTCCTGCTGGTTGTTTTACTGGGCGCTGGGAAAAGGCGTGAGCACTGGGGTCAAGTCAAGCTCGCTTCAGATCCTTCACTTCCGATCTTGGTCCTCAATCCCTGATGGTCTCACAAGCAACTGAGGGCACAGCTCAAAAACCTGAATTTGAGAGAAAGAGTTGATTGGATGTATTCCTGAGACCATCCACCTCCTGGTTGAGGGAAGGTCCTTTCAGCCACTTGTTCTGTAGTCACTCAGCTGTGTCTGACTTTTTGCGACCCCATGGACTGTAGCCCTCCAGACTTCCTTTCTCCTTCACTATCTCCAGGACTTTGCTCAAACTCATGTCCATTGTATCCATGATGCCATCCAACCACCTCATCCTCTGTCGTCCCCTTTTCCTTCTGCCTTCGATCTTTCCCAGCATCCAGGTCTTTTCCAATGAGTCAGTTCTTTGCATGAGGTGGCCAAAGTATTGGAGCTTCAGCCACTAGGGGGCACCAATTACATGGAAAAGAAAGGGTTGAATTTCAGAGGCTCAGTCCATTGCCCTGAAATGAATGCCATTAAATTTATTTTCTTGGAACAAAATCTGGGCATGGTTGATGCTGAGAAGTGCCCACTATTTCTGCTGCAGCAGGTGGTGACACTTTTATGTCTTTTGAAGAGTTTTCCTAGATCCCTCCCGTGTCTAGCTATTGTGGACACTCAAAAAAAAAAAAAATCTGCATTTTTACTTTCAGTCCTTTTTCTTCTATATTTATACGACTAAAGTAGAAAATATTCGTAGTGTGTGAAAGAAACACGTGGATGCAAGAAGGATCTTAACATTAAAATGTTTCAGATTTTTTGAGCCAACCAGGTTTATGTCAGACCATTCAATCTGAAGACCTATCTTTTCCTACCCCTTTAAATCTGGCTCTTAAGTGGACATAGCTACTGTACTGTACCTGAGATATCTAGGAAATCAAAGTGTTTTCCTTATCAGAATTAACACCTCATTGCATTTGAAGGTAACTAAACCCTGAGAAGCATGAGATGCAATGGGTTTCTGGAATCCATAGCAGAAAGGGACAGAGAGAAAGAGATAGCAATATGCCCAGTTAGTCCAGAACACAAAACATGGCCAAGATAGAGAATTTGCTTCTCAGAGGGGGAAAAATGGATCCTCCCCAGTCCCGTTGGGGTAAAGGAGCCTGCATGATTTCTTGGGCATTGATTAAAACTCTTCCAGTATAGCCATGCAGTCTCTGCTTCAAAATTCCCTGGGTGTTTGCCAAAACTCCAGGTTCTGGACCCACTGCAGAGCTTTTAATTAGACTCTGGAATGGACAGCCCAGTAATATGCAACAACAAATTCATAGGTGACTTTATAGCCCTTAAGAACTGCTTTGCTAGGGAATAATAATAATTCTAACTCCACTGACATTTAAGGATGTCTCTCTAGGACCTTTGTTCCAGAGAGTTTCCACCTTCTAGAAGAATCTTTGAATGCTGTTATTGCTATGAGAAAAGTCGAATCCAACAGCAGGGCCCTCAGTGATCAGCAGTACTCACCTCGAGACTCTTCAAGCTCCAGAATCATACATGTGGTCGGCACACTGCCGGGGTGGATTCCCTGGATTTGTGACTCTCCGGTGTGTATGCTGAAGTGGCTCTGAGCTGCAGACTGGCATCCAGGGCTGTGGCTGTAGCCGGATGGATCTCAACTACACGAGGCAATGGTCCCAAGGAGACAGAGGGGTGTGGGGTGGGAACGCTGGGTGTGCTGAGGAGCCCCTCTGAGCCTCCAGCGGGCAGAGGCACAGAGCACAGAGGACACAGTGTCTTGTGCTGCTCTCCATGGAAACTCCACAGGAACACACAGCGAGTGCCNTCTTTCCCAGCATCCAGGTCTTTTCCAATGAGTCAGTTCTTTGCATGAGGTGGCCAAAGTATTGGAGCTTCAGCCACTAGGGGGCACCAATTACATGGAAAAGAAAGGGTTGAATTTCAGAGGCTCAGTCCATTGCCCTGAAATGAATGCCATTAAATTTATTTTCTTGGAACAAAATCTGGGCATGGTTGATGCTGAGAAGTGCCCACTATTTCTGCTGCAGCAGGTGGTGACACTTTTATGTCTTTTGAAGAGTTTTCCTAGATCCCTCCCGTGTCTAGCTATTGTGGACACTCAAAAAAAAAAAAAAATCTGCATTTTTACTTTCAGTCCTTTTTCTTCTATATTTATACGACTAAAGTAGACAATATTCGTAGTATGTGAAAGAAACACGTGGATGCAAGAAGGATCTTAACATTAAAATGTTTGATTTTTTGAGCCAACCAGGTTTATGTCAGACCATTCAATCTGAAGACCTATCTTTTCCTACCCCTTTAAATCTGGCTCTTAAGTGGACATAGCTACTGTACTGTACCTGAGATATCTAGGAAATCAAAGTGTTTTCCTTATCAGAATTAACACCTCATTGCATTTGAAGGTAACTAAACCCTGAGAAGCATGAGATGCAATGGGTTTCTGGAATCCATAGCAGAAAGGGACAGAGAGAAAGAGATAGCAATATGCCCAGTTAGTCCAGAACACAAAACATGGCCAAGATAGAGAATTTGCTTCTCAGAGGGGGAAAAATGGATCCTCCCCAGTCCCGTTGGGGTAAAGGAGCCTGCATGATTTCTTGGGCATTGATTAAAACTCTTCCAGTATAGCCATGCAGTCTCTGCTTCAAAATTCCCTGGGTGTTTGCCAAAACTCTAGGTTCTGGACCCACTGCAGAGCTTTTAATTAGACTCTGGAATGGACAGCCCAGTAATATGCAACAACAAATTCATAGGTGACTTTATAGCCCTTAAGAACTGCTTTGCTAGGGAATAATAATAATTCTAACTCCACTGACATTTAAGGATGTCTCTCTAGGACCTTTGTTCCAGAGAGTTTCCACCTTCTAGAAGAATCTTTGAATGCTGTTATTGCTATGAGAAAAGTCGAATCCAACAGCAGGGCCCTCAGTGATCAGCAGTACTCACCTCGAGACTCTTCAAGCTCCAGAATCATACATGTGGTCGGCACACTGCCGGGGTGGATTCCCTGGATTTGTGACTCTCCGGTGTGTATGCTGAAGTGGCTCTGAGCTGCAGACTGGCATCCAGGGCTGTGGCTGTAGCCGGATGGATCTCAACTACACGAGGCAATGGTCCCAAGGAGACAGAGGGGTGTGGGGTGGGAACGCTGGGTGTGCTGAGGAGCCCCTCTGAGCCTCCAGCGGGCAGAGGCACAGAGCACAGAGGACACAGTGTCTTGTGCTGCTCTCCATGGAAACTCCACAGGAACACACAGCGAGTGCCCACAGGCTCCATCTCTCCAATGGTAAGGAAACGGAAACGGAGCGCTCGGTCGGAAACTGGTCTTCAAACAGCCTGTGTCTGTTTCTGCTTCTGGAAGGCACTTCTAGATGAACCTGGGTGATCAGCTCATCTTCCCTTTAGCCACATTCTCTGATTTCCAAGCGGTCAAGGAACCAAGGAGTTATTTCACTGGGCCTGTGTCCCAGCTGTTTCGCAAAAATAGAAAAGCCAGACAAAGCTGAAATGCCTTGGAGAATCGGCACATTGCATACATTTCTCTAAAGCCATATCTGTGAGAAAATCTCTTTCAGTGTGTCCATCTAGTGCTCAGGTTTAGTTTTCATTGAGAAGAAATCAATCACAGATCTGACAAAATGGTAAGCGAGGGCTGAAGGACTCACCCTCGGGTGAGTCTCCTCCTCACAGGTGATTCACTCCTAAGGTAAGGAACTTATTTCAGGTGTGTGAGTAGGATGCAGGACAGGCTTCATCAGGGAGCATGGAACCCGGTGCGGCACACAGGACTCCACACTCACAAGGGCCCTGAGCTTGATGTCACGCTCTGTGGCCGCCATCCTGAGATCCTTAACACGTTTTGAACAGGGGGTCCTGTGTTTTAATTTCGCAGTGATCCTCCCAAATTTTACAGCCAATCCTAACAGAATGACTGCAGGGCAGGGGTGTCAAAAGCTCAGGATTAGGAATCAAGCAGACATGGATCAAATTCAGATCTGTTCCACCTTGGGTGAGCGATAATGTCCTCTGGTCCTGAGTGCTCCTATGTACACAATAGAATTACTAAACCTGTGGGGGATTGTTGTGTAGACTAAGCTCATCTAGTGTATGTCCGGGCTTGGTTCTGGCACCAACCCAATCAACATAGATCCCCCCCCCATCAAATAATGTAAATATTTGTAAATGCACATATTTCTTGAAATGTATGGCAGATAAATACAGAACAAAGTATGTATTTCTTGAGTAGCTCTTACAAGTACCACCCCCAAAGTCCATGTTTATAAAATATTATTTTTGCTATCTTATAAGCCTGAGGAAGTCAGTGAAACAAGATAAGACTTTGAGTGATGAATCGGAGGCTTGTCAACTTATGTTCATAGGCACTTCTCATTGAGGAACTCCAGGGCCATCTTCTATGATATCCGGAGGCTGAGTCTAGTCCAGTCTCCAAACATCCAAGAATAAATGTGGATAAGTGGGCTTCCCAGATGGCTCAGTGGTAAAGAATCCACCTGCCAATGCAGGAGACGTAAGAGATGTGGATTCAATCCCTGGGTTGGGAAGATCCCCTGGAGAAGGGCATAGCAACCCAGTCCTGTATCCTTGCCTGGAGAATCCCCATGGAGAGAGGAGCCTGACAGGGTTGCAAAGAGTCTGACACAACTGAGCGTCTGAGCACAAATGAGTAGAAGAGAAAGCAGACCACTTGGGAGGGGAGGTGTTTCCGGCACTTTGTTTTAACTGTGTGTGATCTTTTAACAGAGAGGTTGTTAGGAGATGGGGCCTCAGCCTTAGCTTCCTTATTCACTAGTGATCTTGACCAGTTCCTTAAACATGTGGGCTTCAAGTTCTTTATCTGTAAAATAGGAGGCGCCAGGGTCATGAAACCTCCTGTACAGTATGGGAAGGATGAGGAAATCCACTTACAACAGGTGGCCGCTTGCTGTGCACTGCAAGGTGGTTTATGGATGAGAGGTGTTGCCTCTCTGCACTGGTTCCGCACACATGACCGCACAAACACTGTTGGGAGTGTTTTAATTAATTATTTATTTTCTTAAATTGGAGGATATTTGCTTTATGATGTTGTGTTGGTTTCTGGCATACACAAACAAAGCAACTGACAAAGGATTAATCTCCAAAATATACTTGCCACTCAACATCAGAAAAATAACCAAATCACAAAACGGACAGAAGACCTAAACAGACATTTCTCCAAAGAAGACATGCAAATGGCCAATGGACATGTGAAGAGACACTCAACATCACTCATTATTAGAGGAATGCAAATTGAATCTACAGTGAGGTATCACACCTATCAGAATGGGCATCAACAAAAAAGAAATCGACGAATAATAAACACTAGAGAGAATATGGCGGAGAAGGCGATGGCACCCCACTCCAGTACCCTGGCCTGGAAAACCCAATGGATGGAGGAGCCTGGCAGGCTGCAGTCCATGGGGTTGCTAAGAGTCGGACACGACTAAGCAACTTCACTTTCACTTTTCACTTTCATGCATTGGAGAAGGAAATGGCAACCCACTCCAGTGTTCTTGCCTGGAGAATCCCAGGGACGGGGGAGCCTGGTGGGCTGCCGTCTGTGGGGTCGCACATAGTCGGACACAACTGAAGCAACTTAGCAGCAGCAGCAGCAGCAGCAGAGAGAATATGGAGGAAAAGGATCTGTTTTAATCTCAGGACTTATTTATGTGCTCAGAGGCACTCGGACTCTCCCCCTTTGCCCTTGCCTTCCCCCTCCTCCCCTTCCTCTGCCCCTCCTCCCCCTCCTCTTCCTCCTCTTCCTCCTCCCCCTTCTCCTCTTCCTCCCTCCTCCCTTCCTATTTCCCCCTCACTCTCATCCTCTCCCTTTTTCTCTTTACCTAACTATCTGGGGATCTATTCTTTCAGCACAATTTTCGCTGTCTCAATTTGGCCATTTACAAATTATAAATGAAACAAAAACCTACAACTTCAAGCGCTGTTCTTAGAATTTTAGGAAAGAGTTGTTTTTAAGTGTAAGAGACTATATTATCCAATTTCATTTTTTCCCCTGGGTTTAGGGGCCAGTTAAGGACATGGGAATAGTGAAAGTTTGTACTGAGCTTCACACAACGTGGTCACTGTAATAGCTACTAACCTTGTGTGTCTGCCACATTCTTGGGACTTTCATGGTTTGTACCCTGCTCCTCTCATCCTAGTGATGCTGTGTGGCCAAATATAAGACCTCTAGGCCTAGAGAGACCAAGTAACTCACTAAAAACTCTGTAATTAAGAAGTAGCAGAGTTGGACTGTGAAGAAAGCTGAGCACCGAAGAACTGATGCTTTTGAACTGGGGTGTTGGAGAAGACTCTTGAGAGTCCCTTGGACTGCAAGGAGATCCAACCAGTCCATTCTGAAGGAGATCGGTCCTGGGTGTTCAATGGAAGAACTGATACTGAAGCTTAAACTCCAATACTTTGGCCACCTCATGCAAAGAGTTGACTTATTGGAAAAGACCCTGATGCTGGGAAAGATTGAAGGCAGGAGGAGAAGGGGACGACTGAGGATGAGATGGCTAGATGGCATCACCGACTCAATGGACATGAATTTGGGTGAACTCCGGGAGTTGGTGATGGACAGGGAGGCCTGGCGTGCTGCAATTCATGGGGTCACAAAGAGTCAGACACGACTGAGCGACTGAACTGAACTGAACTGAGACTTCACTTGGTATGATAATCTCAAGGTCCATCTGTGTGGCTGCAGATGGCATTATTTCATGCTTTTTCGTGGCTGAGCAATATTTCACTGTGTATCTGTGTGTATTGATTCTTCTTCATTTCTCTGTCAGAGAAAGACTAATATCACATGATATCACTTATGTGTGGAGTCTAATTTAAAGTGACACAGATGAGCTTATTGATAGAACAGAAACAGACTCGCAGATCTCAAAGTCATGGTTACCAAAGCAGAAATGTTAGGGGAGGGGTAAATTAGTACTTAAGATCGGCATATACACACTGCTACTGCTGCTGCTGCTAAGTTGCTTCAGTCGTGTCCAACTCTGTGCGACCCCATAGATGGCAGCCCACCAGGCTCCGCCATCCCTGGGATTCTCCAGGCAAGAACACTGGAGTGGGGTGCACTTTCCTTCTCCAATGCATGAAAGTGAAAAGTGAAAGTCAAGTCACTGAGTCGTGTCCAACTCTCAGTGACCCCATGGACTGCAGCCCACCGGGCTCCTCCATCCATGGGATTTTCCAGGCAAGAGAACTGGAGTGGGGTGCTATTGCCTTCTCCAAAATATAAAATAACCTACTGTACAGCATAGGGAACTCTATTTAGCATTCTGTAATAACTATATGGGAAAATAATCTGAAAAAGAATGGATATGTACAAGTGTGTGTGTGTGTGTGTGTGTGTGTGTGTGTAACTGATTTGCTTTGCTATACCCCTGAAGCTAACAGAATATTGCAAATCAACTATACTTCAATTTTAACACACAAGAAATAGCAGAGCCAGCATTTGGGCTAGGTTTTCAGAGGTCAAGGCTGCTCTTTGCAAATAGAAGGCATTAGGAATGGCACTCTTTGTCTGTGACTCCACAGCTGCTCTAGGGCCTCCTGCTTCCCCCCTTTCCCATATGTCTCGGATCTGTTTCTACTTTGCCTCTCCTTTGTCTTTTAGCTTCTGCCTTGGCCTCACCAGCACTGCCCTCTAAGCTGAAAATCCTGCTGTGCCCTGATGGTTGAAATTCTGAAAGCATCCTTTGGCTCACCCAAGACAGAAGGAAATGACAGGAAGAAAACACGTCACTGACTGGGGTGAGATGGGATGGTGTTTGAGCCGGTCCATTCAAATCACTGAGCGTCTGGCCCCAGGAAAAGAGACCTGAAAGAGAACAGATAGAACTGCAGCTCTGTTTTGCATTTCAGAAATAGTTTTTCCAGAGGGACCACATCCTAATTCTGTTTTATCAGAGCCAGTCCTTCCTGATGGGTTGTCGATAAGTAATGAGGTCAAGTCGGATCCTCTGTTGAGGACCCACCCAAAGTTGAACAGTTTGCTCTCGCCGCACGGAGTCTGGGCTAAGAGTTCTTTGGGAGAAGGATTGTGAGAAACTTCTGATGGAGAAGTGTGAATTACAGACTTGATTTTGGCTCCGCTGTGACTACATACATTGTTATAGCCAAACACTCCAGGAGACAAACTCACTCAGAAGGACAGTGGGACCGAGGCAGAGTTTTCTCTTTCGCCAGGGACCCCCGATAGACATTTGTGAAAACCTTATATACCTTAAGTGTACTGCTCAAGCACACATCCCCACATTCCTTAAACCTGGCCTGGAAAGTGTTAAAGGGAGATACAATCAGGTCACAGCCATGATCCATAATCAGAAGGGTCAGCTGGTTACACATTGCAACCTACACCAATGGGTGCCATACAGATCACAAAGGAGACTGACTACACGGGGGATTATTACATTCTTTCTGGCGAAGGCAACTCTTGGTGTGGAATCTGGTGTCTCTCAGTCTGGGAGGCCTGTTCGACCGTCGGTATGTGATCTCCATGGCTCCCAGGCACGTACTCCAAAACTCACTGGGAATGTAAGATGGCGTTTCCCTCTTTTTCAAGGTGGAGTCAGCTCGGCCAGCTCCATTCCTCCTTCAACATGACCGGATACATTGTCAAGGGATTTGCCAGTGGGAAACACAGTGGAGATGCAGAAGACCACTTCCTAGAGAATGCACGGAAGACAATAAAGACACTAAATGCAGATGGAAAGGGAATAGAAAAGACTGTCTCACAGATACAGTGGTCTCCGAAGAAGACCGGAAATGGTCGCCTTTATTCATCTGTAAGCCAGGCTGGGAGCCAGATGGTCGGATCCACCCTGCAGACCCCCTTCCCCTCCCCTCATCACACTTCTAGCCTACAGATGACCTGCACCCCGTCCTTGATAACAGAACAGGGACAAAGAGCTGGGACAGCCTCTGGAGCCCGCATGGCCCCGGTGCCTGACCCGGGCAGGCTGCTCGTGTGCCAGCTCCCAGCCTACTGGCTTTCTGGTTTTTTTCCTCCTGGGCCATCTGTTTCTCACCTGCCTGATGGCTGCAGCCTGGTTTCCATCTGGTCAGCTTGCCAACAACATGGGAAGTGGAATATGACACATGGTGATCCGTGGCAAGACAGGAACCGCCAAGGTTTCAAAGTTGATCACCTGCAGATTTACTGGCAATTAGAAAATTTGGCTCCTTTTCATTTATTTTCATCTGCTTGCCAAAAGCGATCGATTGTATTAAAGCAGGGAATTCTTTACATGTTTTGCTTGCCAAGTCAGCTGGAGTCCAGATGGTGATGTTGACCTTCCAAGAGCAACACATTCTTCCCAGGAATTGTATATTCGAGGAAGAGTCAAACCTCTTGCCCACTCATTGGGAAACTTGGATTTTTTTTTTTTCTTTGGAA
Source organism: Redunca redunca (assembly GCA_006410935.1). Lineage (NCBI taxonomy): Eukaryota > Metazoa > Chordata > Mammalia > Artiodactyla > Bovidae > Redunca > Redunca redunca. Next base: position 692,646 of record SJYQ01006385.1, read on the forward strand.
AAATCACAGACATGTCACACACGGCCAACTTAAAAATAGTCATGACCTAAAAGTTGAGAGTTACGTTTTACTCAGTGGGAATTTTTAGGACTTCAGGCCTGGGAGACAGCATCTGAAGTAACCCTGAGAGAATTGTTCTGAGGAGCTGGAGGTGGGGGAGGAGCCAGGTTATACAGCAGTTTACAGCGATTGGCAGGTGTGTAACTGGGAAGGCACATTCTGAAGCTATGCTGGGTCTGCTTCTGAGACTTTAAGCCTCGTCTTGCTGCTTTTGTTACTATTGCTATTGTTTGGTCGCTCAGTCATGTCCAGCTCTTTGTTGACCTCAAGCACCGTGAGGATTCAGGGTTCGAACCAAGACCATCTAGCTCCAGGGTCTGTGCCCCTAAACACGTTGCCGTGCCCTCCTTGAGATGGTAGGCAAGGCTTCTCACCTGTGCATGGTTTTATATTGAGCAGGTGTCAGCTCTGTCTAAAGATATAATATGTTGTCATACCTGGACAGGAGTTACTGGCTTTTAATTAGTAGCAATCAGAGATGCTGCTCAGCACCCTACAATGCGCATCACAGCCCCATATCAAAGAATCACCTGCCCCAAAGTGTCAGTATTCCTGAGGTTTTGATGATGAGAACCTTGATGAAGAGAAAACACCCACCATGCCTGGGTATAAGAGACACGTAGAGAGTAAAATCTGTCCATTGTCTGTCTCTGTCTGTCTGTTGGCTGTCTCTCATCCATCTGTCTATCTACATCCTCCCTCTGCTCTCAGACAACAGCTGGAAGGTCTAGTCTTTTGAAAGGTCCTTTAAAGCATTCATTATTTTGAAAGCCTTTACTTTGTATGAAAGAGTTAGAGAGCCAAGTGAGTTTCAAGTTATTGTTCCTTGAAAATACAGTGTGTACACGCACACACACGTGTGTGGCTCCATTTCAGTTCCTGTGGACTTTCCCTTTGGCTGTGGAAAGTCCACATCTTTCCCTAAGGCCTTGTACCTGGACTGTGTCCCCAGCCAACCTTTGAGAAGAAAAGTCCTGGGTCATGACAGGCCATCTGGGGACTATGTTCCCACAGTTATTCTAACTACATCCACCTTACCTCCGCATCGCATGAGCAGCCCATTGGTACGTATGCACATTAGTATTATATTATTACACTTTACGTATCACACTAACACATGCTACATATTCAGCATTTGCATGCTGCACAGTATATTAGTGTGCAGCACATTAGTACATACTACATGTTACATTAATACACATCACGTGTTTCACTGGTAACCCATTATATATCACAGGATTAACGCATTTCACATTACATGAAAGCACATCGTGCATTGCATTAATAACACACTGCACGTTATGCTCAACCCCAGTGGCTCAGCAGTAAAGAAGCCACCTGCAATGCAGGAGACACCCCAGGAGCCAAGAGTTCAATCCCTGGGTTGGGAAGATCCCCTGGAGCAGAAAATGGCAACATACTCCAGTACTCTTGTCTGGATCATGGCATCCAGTCCCATCACTTCATGGCACATAGATGGGGAAACAGTGGAAACAGTGTCAGACTTTATTTGGGGGGGCTCCAAAATCACTACAGATGGTGATTGCAGCCATGAAATTAAAAGACGCTTACTCCTTGGAAGAAAAGTTATGACCAACCTAGATAGCATGTTTAAAAGCAGAGACATTACTCTGCTGACTAAGGTTGGTCTAGTCAAGGCTATGGTTTTTCCTGTGGTCATGTATGGATGTGAGAGTTGGACTGTGAAGAAGGCTGAGCACCAAAGAATTGATGCTTTTGAACTGTGGTGTTGGAGAAGGCTCTTGAGAGTCCCTTGGACTGCAGGGAGATCCAACCAGTCCATTCTGAAGGAGATCAGCCCTGAGATTTCTTTGGAAGGAATGATGCTGAAGCTGAAGCTCCAGTACTTTGGACACCTCATGCGAAGAGTTGACTCATTGGAAAAGACTCTAATGCTGGGAGGGATTCGGGGCAGGAGGAAATGGGGACGACCCAGGATGAGATGGCTGGATGGCATCATGGACTCTATGGACATGAGTTTGAGTGAACTCTGAGAGTTGGTGATGGACAGGGAGGCCTGGCGTGCTGCAGTTCATGGGGTGGCAAAGAGTCGGACACGACTGAGCGACTGAACTGACTGAACTGAGTTGTGGCACATGGGTTCAACTCCCCATGTGAGTTACACAGTTTCAGTATTAATGATACAATCCTATTGATGATGTGAGAATAATTCAGGCTGCCATGCAGTAAATCCACTATAGCTCTAAAAATCAAATCTGCAAGGCATGATGTACAGCTTATCCCTAGTCTTCCCGAAAACACTGCAAAGATCTCTCAGGATTCTTCCCCATGCCTGCCTGGAGCCCCTCATGCCTTTCTCTACTTCATGTGAAGTCTTGACCATCGTACCCTGAACTGTGATGCCAACCCTGGGGTAGCCCGCAGTACCTGTTGGGTGTGTGGTCCACGCCGGCTGTGACCTGCAGGTCAGCACTGGGCAGGGAACCAGGGGCAGGGGGCCCACTGCCACAACTGACATCCCTGATGTGCACCCTCCAAGACATACAAATACACCTCCCAGCTGCTGGATTCTAGAGATGCTAAGTGTAGCACCGTATAACTTATCCTCCAAACTGGGGAAACTGTGAGAGCAAAAGGGACATCGTTAATAGTTGTGTCAGGACAGCGGACGGAAGTGACATCCATCAGTCTGCCCATTGCACAACCTGCCATCACCTCCCACCAGCAGAGGAGGCTGTGAGACCAGAGATTAGAGGGAAGGGTCAGGCATTGAACATTTCTCAGGGAACCTGGTTGATCTGAGTTTTATGTGGATAAAACCAAGGAAAGCTATGACCAACCTAGACAACATATTAAAAAGCAGAGACATTACTTTGCCAAAAAAGGTCCATCTAGTCAAGGCTATGGTTTTTCCAGCAGTCATGTATGGATGTGAGAGGTGGACCATAAAGAAAGCTGAGCGCCAAAAATTGATGCTTTTGAACTGTGGTGTTGGAGAAGACTTGAGAGTCCCTTGAACTGCAAGGAGATCCAACCAGTCCATCCTAAAGGAGATCAGTCCTGAGTGTTCATTGGAAGGACTGATGTTGAAGCTGAAACTTCAGTACTTTGGCCACCTGATATAAAGAGCTGACTCATTTGAAAAGACCCTGATGCTGAAGGTGAGAGAAGAAGGGGACGACAGAGGATGAAATGGTTGGATGGCATCACTGACTCAATGGACATGAGTTTGAGCAAGCTCCAGGAGTTGGTGATGGTCAGGGAGGCCTGGCATGCTGTGATCCATGGGGTTGAGAAGAATCAGACACGACTGAGCGACTGAACTGAACTGAAAAGCAAGGAGGACACTTTGGGGCTCTTGGGCAGGGAAGCACTTTTTATCCCCTGTTTCTTATAGCAAGACTCTAGCCTCCATTCCCTTCCCTGAGTTGCAAAGGGCCGATTGGAACTGTTGATAATCTGAAGAGGAGCAGCCAAGAAGGCACCTGAGGCAAGACTGAAGGGGCCAGAGAAGCTCATCAGGGTCATGAGACCAACCACCTGAGACCCTGCACAGACCCTAATACTGTCAGCAACCCCAGCCTTGAAGATGGACGTGTTAGTTGCTCAGTTGTGTCCAACTCTTTGCAATCCCCTGGATTGCAGCCTACCAGGCTCCTTTGACCATGGGATTCTCCAGGCAAGAAAACTGGAGCGGGATGCCATGCCCTCCTCCAGGGGATTTTCCCAACACAGGGATCAAACCAAGATCTCCTGCATTTCAGGGAGATTCTTTATCATCTGAACCATCAGGAAAGCCCCCCAACCTTGAACCATTGCTCTAAAATGTCTCATCAAATCCTCCTGGGTTGAGACACACAGATTTTGGGGGAAGGAGTCCTGTATCCCACTTTGCGTGGCAAAGCAATAAAGCTCTTCTTTTCTACTTCACCCAAAACTCTGTTTCTGAGAGGCAACTCAGCACAGGTGCACAGAGGCTGATATTTTGGCATCACGACGGGGAGGGTGGCATCTGTTCCCAGCAGTCCTGGTAGCATCTCTGCCAGGTAGACTGTGACAGGGAGGGGAAGAGAGTGTATGCCCACCCCAACCGCACTGCTCAGCCACTGGGGTTGCCCCAGGGCCACATTTCTTTTCACCAGGAAGGGGGCAGGACCCATGGCTGGTCCTCAGGGCCTGTCGTTTCTGTGCTGTTCAGAGTTTTGCTGGCCCATCCTTGGATGAGTCCCTCACCTCCCCAGGCCTTTTCTCCCCAGGGCTAATGGAGCTGTTGGATTTCAGTCTCCACACTCCTTCTAGAACCTTCTCCAGCACCACCAGTCTTCTCTCCCAAACAAGAGCCATGACCTATATCCTAGAGAAGCAGCAAAAAGCAGAAACACGAGAAGGTGGCATGCCATCCAGGGGGAACAGTGAAGGCCTCAAAGGAAAATCTCAGCCCAAACTGTACCATTGGGTGAGAGTTAAGTGAATTTAATGTCTGGGGAAGCTCAGCTTAATCAGAGACCTCCATGTTTCTCCCTCGCTGATGAAAATCCTCTAAAGGTGTGTGCTGCTCACCATGCCAAGCAAAGTGGCTCCCAAACACTGTACCTGCTGGTTCTGAATGGGGCACCACCTCCAGGTCAGTGAGGATTAAAGGGTCATAGATTAAGAGGGCATTACAGCTGGGGGTGGGGGGAAGACCTTGGAATTAGTCAACAGACATTTTAGGCAACATTAACTAAAGACCAGACATACTTCTAAGCACCTAACAAATATTTATTCACTTCATTCTCTCAACAGCCCTATGCACATGCAGTATTATTATCTCAATAAACAAATAAGGAAACCGAGGCACAGAAAGGTTTAGTCACACACCCAAGACACACAGATGGTGAGTAATCACACCCAGTGTGCCTGATTCCAAAGCCACTATGCCGAGGTCACAGCCAGGACAGTAAGTCACACTGCCCTTACCCAGAAATGGGTGGCCAGAAATACCGGGGACGTGGCGATTAGCACTCAAAACCTCCTCTCCTCCCCCAAATTCAAATATCTTTTATTTTCTTTCCAGAACTCACTTAACACCCATGTATAAAATAGGTTGTTTCTGAGCACATTGGCCTTCCTAGGTGGCGCAGCGGTAAAGAATCCACCTGCCAATGCAGGAGACACAAGACAAGGGTTTGATCCCTGGGTCAGGAAGAGCCCCTGGAGGAGGACACGGCAGCACACTCCAGGGCTGCTGCCTGGGAGTTCCCAGGGACAGAGGATCCTGGCGGCTACAGTTGAAGGAGTCGCAGAGAGTTGGACACAACTGAGGAACTGACAAGAAGCCCGTGAGGACATTCGATGTGAGCTCAGGTCTTCCATTCTGATTTGCTTCTGCCATAACCTGCAAGGTATTTTCTTTCCTTTTACAGAATCCCTTGTATCAGTTCATTTGACCAATCTTCACCTTTTCTCCTGAAAGTAAAATTCAGGAACACAGACATGTAGTCAGGATTTACCTATGACAGATGAAGTCCGAAATAAGATGTGCTCAGGCACTCACTTGTGTCCGACCCTTTGCGATCCTATGGACTGTGGCCCTCCAGGACCCTCTGCCCACGGCATGTCCCAGGCAAGAATACTGGAGTGAGTGGCCATTTCCTCCTTCACAGGATGTGCCCGACACAGGGATCGAACCTGAGTCTCCTGCCTTGGCAGCTGACTTTTTTACTGCTGAGCCACCTGGCAAGTCCTGAAGAGGAGGGTAGTCAGCTAAGCCCTAGGCTAGGGCTCCTTTCCACCTCCCGCTGGCGGTGAGTGTGTACAGAAGTGGGAGTGCATGACGGTGGCCCCCTGGGGTCACGTCCTGTCTGGAACTCCTACAAAGGGGCTGGGCTTCTAGATTCAGGATCTGGAGCTTTCTGCAGGGCAGGCCCACATGCACAGCACAGGAGATGATGGGACATCTCCCCTCCTCCCTAAGCTCAGATATGCAGATGACACCACCCTTAAGGCAGAAAGGGAAGAAGAACTAAGTTTGGCTTAAAGCTTAACATTTGGTAAACTAAGATCATGGCATCTGGTCCCATCATTTTATGGCGAATAGATGGGGAAACAGTGGAAACAGTGAGAGACTATTTTTGGCGGGCTCCAAAATCACAGCAGATGGTGACTGCAGCCATGAAATTAAAAGACACTTGCTCCTTGGAAGAAAAGTTATGACCAACACAGACAGCATATTAAAAAACAGAGATATTGCTTTGCCAACCAAGGTCCATCTAGTCAAGGCTATGGGTTTTCCAGTGGTCATGTATGGATGTGAGAGTTGGACTGTGAAGAAAGCTGAGCACCGAAGAATTGGTGCTTTTGAACTGTGGTGTTGGAGAAGACTCTTGAGAGTCCCTTGAACTGCAAGGAGATCCAACCAGTTCATCCTAAAGGAGATCAGTTCTGAATATTCATTGAAGAACTGATGCAGATGCTGAAACTCCAATACTTTGGCCACCTGATGGGAAGAACTGACTCATTTGAAAAGACCCTGATGCTGGGAAAGATTGAAGGCAGGAGAAGGGGATGGCAGAGGATGATATGGTTGGATGGCACCACCGACTCAATGGACGTGAGTTTGAGTAAACTCTGGGAGTTAGGGATGGACAAGGAGACCTGGCGTGCTGCAGTCCATGGAGTTGCAAAGAGTCAGAGATGACTGAGCAGCAGAACTGTACTGAACTGAACACCTCCTTGAGGAAGGGAAGTGAGGAGGGACAGTGACTACAGCTCTAGAAATTCAGCCTCCCCACATCCCAGCCTCCGACAAGGAGCTTGTCTTGGTAGGACTGACCCTGTCCTGGGTAGGGCCAGGGGTTAGGTTCAGTCTGGGAACAGCTACAACAAACCTAGACAGTGTATTCAACAGCAGAGACATCACTTTGCCGAAAAAGGTCCAACCAGTCAAAGCTATGGTTCTTCCAGTAGTCATATACAGATGTAAGAGNAGAAAGCTGAGCACCGAAGAATTGATGCTTTTGAACTGTGGTGTTGGAGAAGACTCTTGAGAGTCCCTTGGACTGCAAGGAGATCCAACCAGTTCATCCTAAAGGAGATCAGTTCTGAATATTCATTGAAGAACTGATGCAGATGCTGAAACTCCAATACTTTGGCCACCTGATGGGAAGAACTGACTCATTTGAAAAGACCCTGATGCTGGGAAAGATTGAAGGCAGGAGAAGGGGATGGCAGAGGATGATATGGTTGGATGGCACCACCGACTCAATGGACGTGAGTTTGAGTAAACTCTGGGAGTTAGGGATGGACAAGGAGACCTGGCGTGCTGCAGTCCATGGAGTTGCAAAGAGTCAGAGATGACTGAGCAGCAGAACTGTACTGAACTGAACACCTCCTTGAGGAAGGGAAGTGAGGAGGGACAGTGACTACAGCTCTAGAAATTCAGCCTCCCCACATCCCAGCCTCCGACAAGGAGCTTGTCTTGGTAGGACTGACCCTGTCCTGGGTAGGGCCAGGGGTTAGGTTCAGTCTGGGAACAGCTACAACAAACCTAGACAGTGTATTCAACAGCAGAGACATCACTTTGCCGAAAAAGGTCCAACCAGTCAAAGCTATGGTTCTTCCAGTAGTCATATACAGATGTAAGAGTCAGACCATAAAGAAGGCTGAGTGCTGAAGAATTGAGATTTTCAAATTGTGGTGCTGCAGAAGACTCTTGAGAGTCCCTTGAACAGCAAGGAGATCAAGCCAGTCAATCCTACAGGAAATCAACTCTGAATGTTCATTGGAAGGACTGATTCTGACGCTACAACTCCAATATTTTGGCCACCTGGTGCGAAGAGCTGACTCACTGGAAAAGACTCTGGTGCTGGGAAAGACAGAAGGCAAAAGGAGAAGGGGGCAACAGAGGATGAGATGGTTAGATAGCATCACTGACTCAATGGACAAGAACTTGAGCAAGCCCTGGGAGATAGTGGAGGACAGCGGAGCCTGGCTTGCCGCAGTCCTTGGGGTCGCAAAGAGTTGGACACAACTTAATGACTGAGCAACAACAAAATCAAAGCTTTCTCAACTCCACACAGTTAGAGTTTGGACTAGATGATCCCTGGCCTTGGGGGCAGTGGGCATCCTGTGGACTGTAGGACGCTAGCAGTATTCCTGGCCTCCACCAAATATCAGGAGCGTCTTCCTAACCGTGACACCCCAAAAATGTCGACAGACATTGCCAAATGTACTCTCAGGGGCCACATTATCCCTGATTGAGAACTACAGACTCCGTCTGAACCAACTCCAGAATCAAAATAAATAAATAAACGTTTGGAATTGAACGCGGTCCTCCTAGATCTCTGGACCGGGTCCAGCACTGACCTAATTTCCCCCAGTTGCTGGAGATTAGTCATGAAAGAGCCTCTCCGATGGGTTCAAGGATGGAGCCAGGGAGACTTTGCCACTTGGAAAGGACCATTCAAATTCTTCAAATAAGTAAAACAAAGCTTTTCTCTAGCTCATTCAATATTCTTCACAGGAGATTTCCGAAACAGCCTAAAATACCAGTTCAGGCTCTGAATGCAGCAGGCACAGTGGGGCCCTGGAGTTGTGGAAGCAACGCTGAGGAAGAGTAAAGCTCTACATATTCTGCACGATAAGTGAGCGTGTGCACAGAACACCTCCCCTCTCTCCCCTCTTTCCTTTCCTACCACCTTAAAACCATCCCCCACCACAGTCTGCATGTCTAAAGCATTGTTGCTACTCAGTTGCTGAGTCATGTCCAGCTCTCTGTGACCCCATGGACTTCAGCATGCCAGGCTCCTCCATCCTTCATTATCTCTCAGAGATTGCTCGAATCCATGTCCATTGAATCAGTGATGCTGTTTAACCATCTTATTTTCTGATGCCCTCTTTCCCTTTTGCCTTCATCTTTCCTAGCATCAGGGTCTTTTCCAATGAGTTGGTTCTTTGCATCAGGTGCCAAAGTATTGGAACTGTAGCTTCAGCATTAATCTTCCTAAGTATTCAGGGTTGAGTTCCTTCAGGATTGACTGGTTTGATCTCCTTGCAGTCAAAGGGACTCTCAGGAGTCTTTTCCAGCCCCACAAGTCAAAACGCATCAGTTCTTTAGTACTCAGCCTTCTTTATGGTCCAACTCTCACACCCATACATGACTACTGGAAAAACCATAGCTTTGACGATAGGGATCTTGTTGGCAAAGTGATGTCTCCGCTTTTTACCATACTGTCTAGGTTTGTCATAGCTGCCCTTCCAAAGAGCAAGCATCTTTTCATTTCATGACTGCACTCACCATCCACAGTGATTTTGGAGCCAAATAAAATAACATCTGGGATCGCTGACCATCAAAGGCCAGCATCTGAGTAATTTACAGAGTTTGAAAGTTCCTATTTGGGAACCCAAGAGAGAGGGGAAGGGCCCTCTTACTCAGACCCTCAGTATCTTCTCACTCACCTTCCACCCTGTCAAGTCTGCTCCATTAACAACACCTGTCTTAGCTGAATTGCACTGCTTAACAGAATACCACAAACCAGGTGCCTTAAGCCATAAACATTTATTTTGCAGACTTCCGGAGGCTGGAAAGTCCATGATCAACATGCCAGCACACTTGGTGTCTGCTGAAGTCCGCCTTCCTCGTTCTCTTCTCACTGTCTTCATGCGGCTGAGACTCACCCCCCTCCTGTCTTCTCATAGGACGTGCATTCCTTTCACGAGGACGGCTATCTCGGGATGAACTCTCAGTCTCCACCTCCAGATGCCATCACACTGGACATCTAGCCTCCAACCTGTGAAGTTTGGGGGACACAAGCCACTCAGTCCATAGTCGCCCACAACTCCCTTCACGGGAGGACGTTTCAGCTGTTGCCAGACGTTGATGCTCCTTTGCACCTCTCCAAGGCTTTGGGATATTTGCACTGAGTTGTTCCTAGTACCAGATCCAAGGATGAGTCATGGGAGTCAGGCACCCTTTCAGAATGATCATCCAACCCCTCTGCTGGGAGACCATGCACGACTTGATGGTCCTTTTCAATAGACAAATCCCTTTCAAATACGAAAAGCATTCCAAATGGAAAGAAAAGCTTTCTGGAGGTTTCTCTTCCTCTTACCTCCAAAGGATACTTCTGTGTACACAGAATTCTAAGATGAGCTACAGTGACCCACATCCTTGCATAATTCCGTCTTCTGAGTGTGAGCCCAGCCTGTGGATATGAGCACTATCATTCTGTGACTGTGTTAGCACTGATTGTAAAGGGGATTTTTGCAGATGAGTTCAGGTCCTTGAAGAACAGGGTTAATGAAAAAGGTATTGGCTTCAGTATACCTGATCTAATCAGGTAAGTTCTTGTTGTCTGAGTCAAAAGTCAGAGAAAGGCATGGTACTGCTGTTCTAGAAGAAGTAGGCAGGCATGTTTGATCTACCTGTTGAGTGGTCCACCTGAAGGCGGCCTATAGATACTGGGAGAAGACCCAGGCCTACAGCCAGCAAAAAAGTGGGGGGCTCAGTCCTACCACCACAAGGAACTTAATTCTGCCAACAATGAGTGAACTTGGAAGAGGACCCTGAGGCTCAGATGATATTCCAGCTCTGGCTGATTGGTTGATTTTAGCCTAATAAGACTTGAACAGATGACCCAATGCTCTGTGCCTGGACTCCTGACCCATGGCCATGAGAAATAATATACCTTTGCTATTTTAAATTACCAAGTCTGCAGTAATTTGGCTTATAGCCATAGAAAGCCAATACACTTTCACTTTATTTTGTTGCTAAGTTAGATATTACTCTATTGTCTTACTTTCTGCATTCCTGATGCTCTGGCCTCTGGGGACATGTGGGTTGGAGAGGGATTGTCCCCCAGGACTGGCTAAGTTTTAAAGCCAACAACTTGCTGGGGCAGAGATGGAGGAGTACAAATGACGAGTAGTTGGGCCACAGAGAATTTATAGGGCAATCAAAGTATTCTGTATGATGCTGTGATGGTGGATACCTACCATTATACATTTGTCAAAATTGTATAGAATGTACAGCACCAATTTTCCCTCTTGGTGCTGTACATAATGTAATCTATAGGCTTTGGGTGATGATAATATGCCAGTGTAGTTTCATCAGTTACACCAAAACTTGTGTGGGGAATGTTGATAATGGGGGAGGTTATGGACATGTAGCTTCCCTGGTGACTCAGACAGGTAAAGAATCTGCTTGCAATGGGGGAGGCCTGGGTTCGATGCCTAGGTTGGGAAGATCCCCTGGAAAAGGGAAAGGCTACCCACTCCAGTATTCTCGCCTGGAGAGTTCCATGGACAGAGGAGCCTGGCGGGCTACAGTCCATGGAATTGCAAAGAGCTGGACGCAGTTGAGCAACAAACACTTTCACTTTATGTAAGTGTGAGGACAAGAGATACATGGTCATGTCTATATTTCCCTTCAGTTTTTTCCATGAAACTTATACTGATCCAAGAAATAATGAAATAATAATGATCATGAGAGTAAAACAAATTGGTATGATCATTTTGGGTGTATTTCCTTCTATATATGCAGTCCTCTGATCTTCTCAAACTTCCAACGTGTAAACGTTAAATGTGTATGATAAAGGGGGAAAGGGAAGCCGCTCAGTCGTGTCCGACTCTTGGCGACCCCATGGACCGCAGCCTACGAGGCTCCTCTGTCCATGGGATGTTCCAGGCAAGAGTACTGGAGTGGGGTGCCATCGCCTTCTCCGTGGATGATAAAGGTTGCCCCTAATTGGATTCCATCAGAAATTGGTGGGAACATTTTTGCAGGTGTTAAAAAAATCTTTCAAAAAGAGAACCAGCACATCGTGACTTGTTTCCCTTCTTATAGGTTTTCTGCATAAACTGAGAAATAGGACAGAAAAGATTTTGCTGGACAAAACTGAACAGTAGGCAGAATTCCATGTAAAATGCCCGGCTCCTGCGGGCAGCAAAATGCTCCAAGGGAAAAATTTACAAATGTAACAAAGTGCTGCTTCACGTGATTCGTTGTCAATGCCTTTGAGAGGATTTCGTCCTAGAACCGTCGTCCAGAATGCTTTTCTATGCTTAGTCACACAGTCGCATCCACTCTTTGCCAACCCATGGACTGTAGCCCGCCAGGCTCCTCAGTCCATGGGATTCTCCAGGCAAGAGTACTGGAGTGGGTTGTCATGCCCTCCTCCAGGGGATCTTCTCAACCCAGGGTTCGAACCCAAGTCTTACGCACTGCAGGCGGATTCTTTGCCATTGAGCTACCAGAGAAGTCCTTAATTGTCTAATAGTATACCCCATGCCTCAAGACCAATTTTCCCTACTTTCCTAAACTCCAGGAGCCTACCAAGGGTCTTTTGCTTTGTTTTGAATTAAAGAAAAATGAATTTCCTTCTTTTCTTATTCATCATTTAGATGGTTTCTCTCAGGAAACAAATGTCTAAGCAAGTGAGCTAGCATTGCACTCTTTTTCACGTGTAAAATAGAAGTTATTCCTTAAAAGTTGAGGTGCTGCTCCTGCTGCTAAGTCGCTTCAGTCATGTCTGACTCTGTGCGACCCCATAGATGGCAGCCTACTAGGCTCCTCTGTCTCTGGGATTCTTCAGACAAGAATACTGCAGGGGGTTGCCACTTCCTTCTCCAATGCATGAAAGTGAAAGGTGAAAGTGGAGTCGCTCAATCGTGCCTGACTCTCAGCGGGCCCATGGACTGAAGCCTACCAGGCTCCTCCAGCCATGGGATTTTCCAGGCAAGAAGGGTTGTCATTGCCTTCTCCGACAAAGTCAAGATAGATATTTGTAAATTTTTTTTTTCTTCTACCTTGTTGTTCCCTTACGAGTTCTATTCATTTGACTAATAGTTCCAACCATGTTGACATTTCTTTGCTTTAGCCATGCAGAATATTTTCTCTAAGAGGATGACTTTAAAGGCTAGTCTTATGTTTGGGTGTGAAAAATGTTTTCTGAATGTTTTTCAGATAATGCTGTCACAGAAACAAACACGCTGTTACAGATCAAGTAAACACACACCCCCAAGCACACACAACTAGATCCCTGTGGCTTCTCCCCTTCTGCTTACACTCCATGCGTGTCGTGTGTGTGTGTGTGTGTGTGTGTGTGTGTGGCCCTCAAATCTACTAAAGGATCAGTGGGCTTATATTATGGCAAAAGCAACACTGTAGAATTAGACACATCTTGTGATTGAAGCCAGCATGGCAACTTGATTGATTTCATGACTGTGACCAGTTACTTGACTATATTTGAGCCCCCGTTTTTCTTTTGAATGGGAATAATAACTCTTATAGCGTTACTACTGAGGACAGGAGGAGAAGGGGGTCACAGAGGATGAGACGGATGGATGGCACCAGCTACTCAATAGGCATGAGTTTGAACAAACTCCAGGAGAGGGTGAAGGAAAGGGAAGCCTGGTGGGCTGCTGTCCATGGGGTTGCAAAGAGTCAGACATGACTTACTGACTGAACAGCAACAACAAGGAATAATACTCACCCTGCCTGAAATGCCTTTTCCCCTGGCCATCCCACAGTGGTTTTTTTCCTGTCATTATGGCCCTGATTGAGAAAGCCTGGCTGTGACTACTTAGCCCAAAATGGCCACCCAAGGACTTTGCTATATCTTGATTCATAGCATATGCTACCATGTTTTACTGATATTAACTTAACATATACCTGACTCCTTCTAACTAAGATCATGGCATCTGACTCATTGGAAAAGATCCCGAGGCCAGGAAAGATTGAGGGCAGGAGGAGAAGGGGACAACAGAGGATGAGGTGGTTGGATGGCATCGCCAACTTAATGGACATGAGTTTGAGCAAATTCCGCGAGACAGTGAAGGGCAGAGGAGCCTGGCGTGCTGCAGTCCGTGGGGTCACAGAGAGTCGGCCGTGCACAGTGACAGCCCCGCGTGGCGGGAGGAGCTCCCCAGGCCCCAGGGGTGAAGGCTCTGCTGCCCGTGCGGGAGCTGCAGGGGCTGCCGGCTCAGGCCCTGGGCGGGAAAGGTCTGGCTGGAGGAGGACATGGCAGCCCGTTGCAGCATCATTGCCTAGAAAATTCCATGGACAGGGGAGCCTGGCGTGCTGCAGTCCACAGGGTCAAAAGGGAGCTGGACACAGATTAGTGGCTGAGTAACAGCAACAGACGGTGTGAGGCAGAGAAGGACGTGTGTTCATCAGACACCGCCCATTCGGGTGGTCATCACTCCTCTCACGTAAATAACACCATCCAGCAGGAACTTTCTGTTTTCACATAAGTAGAACTTACAGATTGTTGGTAGGAACTCATTCAAATACTGCGACATCTTCTTATAGGAAAGAACCATTTATATTGTCCTTAAGAAATAAGCACGCCAGCTGCGACTGATGGCATGGGGGAAGGACGCTGGCTGTGAGGGACCGGGCAGAAGCGTTGCTGAGAGGAGCTACCTCTGGCCAAGGTCAGGGGCCACGGCCCAGAGGAGCTACCCCTCGCCCCAGAGGAGCTACCCCACGCCCCAGAGGTCAGGGGCCGCGGCCGGAAGTGCCAGGCTATGACGGCGCAGGATCCGCCGAGAGGAGCTAACGGTCGTCTGAGGTCACGGGCATCGGCCGGGAGGAGCTACCCAAAGCCTGAGTTCAGTGGTGCGGCCTGGAGGAGCTACCCCCTCGTCCGAGGTCAGGGGCGGCAGCCGGGAGAAGCGACCGCACGCCCCGGAGATCAGGTGTGGCAGCCAAAAGTGCCAGGCTGTGACGGTGCAGGAGCGGGGGAGAGGAGCTACCCCACATCCGAGTTCAGGGGCGGCGGCAGGGAGGAGGTACCCCACGCTCGAGTTCAGGGGCGGCTGAGAAAAGCTACCCCACGTCCAGGGAGCGGTGGTTGCGCAGGCGCAGGAGGGCCAAGAGGAGCTACTCCACGTTCAAGGTCAGGAGGCTGCTGTGAGGAGATACCTCTAGTCCAAGATGAGGAGCAGCTTTGCTGTAGCAGCAGTGAAGAGATAGCCCATGGCCAAGGTAAGAGAAACCAAATAAGATGGGAGGTGTAGCAAAAGGCCTCAGAGGGCAGACACACGAACCATAATCACAGAGCACTAGTCAGTCTAATCACACGGACCACAGCCTTGTCTAAATCAGGGAAAGGAAGCCACGCTGTGTGAGGCCACCCAAGACAGGCGGGTCATAGGAGAGAGGTCTGACAGAGTGTGGTCCACTGGAGAAGGGATTCCTGGGTTGGGAAGGTTTCCTGGAGAAAGGAAAGGCCACCCAGTCCAGTATTCTGGCCTGCAGAACTCTATGGACTGGATATAGTCCATGGGCTCACAAAGAGTCAGACATGACTGAGTGACGTTCGAGGGCTTCCCTCATAGCTCAGTTGATAAAGAATCCGCCCGCAATGCAAGAGACCGTGGTTGGATTCTTGGGTCGGGAAGATCTGCTAGAGAAGGGAAAGGATGCCCACTCCAGTGTTCTGGCCTGGAGAATTCCACGGACTGTATAGCCCATGGGGTCACAAAGAGTGGGACACGCCTGAGGGACGTTCACAGAGCACATGTTTGTTCACAACTCCCGGGCTTCCCTGGTAGCTCAGCTGGTAAAGAATCTGCACACGGTGGGAGACCTGGGTGTGATCCCTGAGTGGGAAAGGTTCCCCTGGAGGAGGGCATGGCAACCCCCTCCAGTATTCGTGCCTGGAGACCCCCTTGGACAGAGGAGCCTGGTGGGCTACAGTGTCTGGGGTTGCAGAGAGCCGGACACGACTGAAGGGCTGAGCAGAGCGCAGCACTGACGGCTGCCCCAGGCCCTGCTGCTGTGCAGGCTCTCCTCGTGGCAGGGACCAGGGGCTCCTCTCTGGCTGTGGTGTGCAGCCTTCTCGCTGCGGGGCTTCTCTTGCAGGGCGCAGGCTCTGGGAGCACGGGCTTCAGTAGACGTGGCTCCCAGGCTCAGTGGCCCCGCAGCGTGCAGGAACTTCCTGGACCAGGGATCGAACCCGGGTCCCCTGTGTTGGCAGGCGGATTCTTTGCCTCAGAGCCACCAGAGAAGCCCATCCTCCAGAGGACTTTCCAGAGGGCTTTTCCCCCCAGTGCGGTCCTTCTCTCATAGCAGGCACTCCTGACCTCCTATCTGGGTTTCTTGGGAAGGAGAAGGCCATCAGCTCATCAAACAACAGCATGAAGCAGAACTCTTGGAGCGGGAGACTCTCCCAGGAGACCCTTTGCTCTCTCCTCTAGGTCGTATTTTGCCAGCCCCGCACCGCCCCCCCACCAAGTGTTCACCAGACATATGTTCGCCTTCTGCACCCCCAAACTGCTCATCAGACATCCATGATCGTGTCTGCACTTTCCCCAGCTCATTCCCCAGCGGAAGTTCTCCCATCTACTCACATAGACCCTAGGAGAGTCAGCCTCAGACGTCAGTGACGTGCTGAGCCTCAGGCTGCAGCGAGTAGAGACAAAAGGACTTTGTCATCTGACAAAGGAGCTGGACAAGTCAGGGAACAACTGAGATCTGAGGACCTGCCTGGGAGGCTCACAGAGACTGTGGACCGCCGGGTGAAGGAGACTTAAGTGGGCTATGGCCCCAGGAGAGGCCATCTGAGGGCAGGAAGCCCTGAGCTGAGACAGTCAAGGTGTGTTTCGTGTGTGGAGGCAAGAAGCAAAAAATGATCATCTGAGTGTACGGAAGCTGAGGAGGAAAGGCTCAGAGGCAGGACGTTGATGGGTGAACTCAGGGGTTGATCCAGTTCAGTATGAGAACAGCATGAAACTATGAAGGGTGTTAAGATGGAGCTGTGGCGTCCACAGGGGCCAGGTCTTAGAGAGTCCCAAAGGACACACCAGGAAGCTTGGATTTGGACTGAAACGGAGTCCCTAGTAGACTTGTCAGCCGATGCAGGAGACATCAGAGATATGGCTTTGATTGCCTGGAGGAGGGCATGGCAGCGCATTCCAGGACTCTTGCCTGGAGAATCCCATGGACAGAGAAGCCCGATGGGCCACAAAGAGTTGGATGTGACTGAAGTGACCTGCCAGGCAGGCTCGCAATGGACTCATCAAATTTTCTTTCTCTCAGGTTGATGGCTCCGTGCATGATCCCCTGTGATAAAGATGGAGAATCCTGTCTTCTGAGAGCAGAAGCTCTCAGGATCGTACGGTGTGCACGCTTTCTGAAGGTTACTCTGGGGGCATGGTGTCAGGAGGTTAGACGTTGCGGGGATTTGGGAATGAGGCTGTCAGCAGAGAGGTTCTTGCGATGGTCTAAGTGGACAGTGATTGTGTCCTAATCTAAACTGCGAAGAGTTGGGATGGGGAGAAGGGCATGGGGAGAGTGGCAGAGAGCAAAGAAAAAGATGGGAGAGACAAATGAGGGCTGTTTGGAGAGGCAGGCGATAGACAAGGGCCTGTTTGCAGAGAACTTGTCCAGAGTGACTGGGGCTGCCTTCCAGAGGGAGGAGAAGAGGAAGGCTCAAAACTGTTTGTGTGTCTGTGTTTCTTTTTTTGCCTGTGAGAATGGCTCAGGGAGTGTCCTAGGAAGCTTCTGGAAACTTCTAGCTGGTGTAGTCATCAGTTGAGAATTTTGTAGGTTGAAAGGAGAGAGCATTGAGATGCTTTGAAAAAAACCACATGGTCAATATACTGAGGGCTTCCTAGGAGGCGCTAGTGGTAAAGGACCTGGCTGACAATGCAGGAGACATAGGAGACGTGGGTTCAATGCCTGGGTGCAGCCCACTCCAGGATTCTTGCCTGGTGACTCTCTATGAACAGAGGAGCCTGGCGGGCTACAGTTCCTGGGGTATCATAGAGTCGGACACAAGTGAAGTGACTGAGCGAAAATATACATAACTGAGGGCTTACCCTCCGTGCAAACAAGTGGACCTAGCATAATCTACATTCCTTCACCTTGCCAAAGAGGGTCACAATGTGTTTGTTTGGTTGTTGAGGTTCAGTGGCTAAGTTGTGCCTGACTCTGTTTGACCCCATAGACTGCAGCATGCCAGGCTCATCTGTCCTTCATTATCTCCTGGAGTCTGCTCAGACTCATGTCCATTGAGCCAATGATGCCATCCAATCATCTCATCCTCTGCCATCCCCTTCTCCTCCTGCCTTCAATCTTTCCCATCATCAGGGTCTTTTCCAACGAGCCTGCTCTTCACAGCGAGTGGCCAAAGTATTGGAGCTTCAGCATCAGTCCTTCCTAAGAGTATTCAGAGTTGATTGCCTTTAGGATTGACTGGTTTGATCTCCTTGCTGTCCAAGGGACTCTCAAGAGTCTTCTCTAGAACCACAGTTCAGAAGCACCAATTCTCCTTGCACATAAGATGTGTGTGCATTTCATGTGTCTACTAGCCACACAGACTAATAGAGATGTCGAACATCCCACTCAGGGGACAAATGAGCTTGTGTCCGTGCTCTGAAGCCATTGATTTATCTCCAGGCTAAAGGGTGTTCTAACTTGCAAAGCTGTGTCTGTGCCTGCTCAGAGCGGGTCCTCTATGGCTGGCCTCCCTTGGGAGACCTTATGTCTGTGGTTCCTCAGTCACTCAGCTGTGTCTGACTTTGCAACCTCATGGACTGTAGCCCTCCAGGCTCCTCTATCCATGGGATTCTGCAGGCAAGAATACTGGAGTGGGATGCCATTTCTTTCTCCAGGGGATATTCCAGCCCCAGGGATCTAAGCCGCATCTCTTGCATTCCTGCCTTGCAAGCAGATTCTTCACCTCCGTGGCTACCTGGGAAGCCCTGTGGTTCCTCGAGCTCCTCTGAAACGTGCACCGTTGTAAGGACAGCCTGTCCCCGTGGCGGAAGGCGGCAGTCAACAGGGCAAGTGGGAACAGAGTGTGCGCACAAGTTAACACGAGTTCAGCTTCCCATTCCGGCCCTGTCCTCCTAGGTTCGAGTTTCTGGCCCCAGGAAGCTCATTGCACAAGCTCGCCTGCTCACTTAGACCAGGCTGTTCCATGTCTTTGCATTTCTGCCAGTGCTGAGCCTCCTGCCAGAAATACCCCTCCCCCTTTCACTGCCCCCACGCACGCCCACTCCATAACCACCTCAAGTTCCCTGCTGTTCCGTGTCCTGACCCACTATCCACATCAGGGACGGTGGGTCGGTGCAGGGATCAGGCTGACCCAAGACCTGGTGGGTTGGACTCTGCTTGGTGACACTATCTGCAGGTGACTCACACGCCCACATGCACGCCCACTCAGTCACCTCCGTCCTGTCTCTTGGCCACCCTACGGACCCTAGCCCACCAGGCTTCTCTGTCCATGGACTCTCTAGGAAGAATACTGGAGTGGGTGGCCGTGCCCTTCTCCAGGGGATCTTCCCAACCCAGGAACTGAACCTGCCTCTCCTTTTATCTCCGGCATTGCAGGCAGATTCTTTACCCACTGAGTCAGCTGGGAAGCCCCCCATGTCCCTGAATGTGTGAAAAGCACTGGAGATAATCCCTGCTCATCCTTCAGTCATCAGCTCAGGGCTTCCAGAGAGCCCTCCCAGATCTCCCCCCCTCCCAGCCTGCTTGAGAGCCTGGTGGGGCGCCAACAGTGACTGGCTGCTTCCAGGCTGTCTCTTCCAGGGCCATGGTCTGCAGGAGTGAACCTGGTCTTCACCTCCAGCCCCTCCTGTTCCTGCCCTTGGAGCCCCTGTTGTGGTGGCACCTGGGAGGGGAGACCGCCTGGTCCCGAGAACCCTCGGGCAGGGCCAAAAGCACGTGGAGTGCCCAGGGGCCTGCCTCCAGCACACTCCAGTCCTCAGAGAGGCAGGCTTTCACGCCGTGTAACATGGCAACACTTGGCTGAATTTGCTCAGGTTTCCTATCACGACTTTTGTAAGAGTTACTTGAAGCAGAGCCAAGATCCACAGAAGGATTAGAAAAGCTCTGTGTTGTTTCTTATTCCTCTTAACTGACGGACTCGCAGCAGGCGCCCAGACACAGTGTCCTCTGTCCTCCTCCTCCTCTCTCTCAGCCACCCTAGAGCCAGCCCGTCGAGCTGGTGAGGACCCTGTATGGTCTCTCCCCCTGATTCCATCTCCGCGTCACACTGTCCGCCCTCCCCACTGTCCGATCTCCTTCCATGGAGATCTGCACAGACCTCTCGTGGCACTGTGTCCTCAGCCTGCACCCTCTCCCCCAGGCCCGCCCCCTCCCCTGGGGTCAGCACTCTGCATTGCAGAGCCCTCTGTGCTACGGGTCTGCTCCCTGCCTGCTTCCCCTCTGCCCTGTCTCCTTGCCCCGAGTCCACACCCCGGAACCCGGTTCCCAGGCCTTTATGAATGCCCTTCTCTGCCTGGAGCATTCTGCTCCGGGACGTCCCCAGGGGAACTCCTCCTGCCTCTTTGATTGCAGCATCCATGTCAGCTTCCTGGCGTCAGGCTGTCTCCCTGGTTACCCACCACCCTATCTGGATTATCTGCAGAGCACATATCACCACCCTTTGTCTCTGTCTCTTTAGGAGCGGAACTCTTCTCTCCTCTCACTACAGCGTAACCTATGGGGCTCGAGAGCCTCAGCACCTTTTTTTTTCATCTCTGCATCCCAAATACCCGAACGATGATAAACATCATAGAAACTCCACAGATATTGACTAAAGAAAAGGGTGCAGATGAGCAAAACAAACTTTTTTCCAAATAAGAGGCACACTCTGTGCTCCAGGGATTCTGGCGGGACAGATCTTTAGATAATTGCATGTTTCTAGGAACAGAGTTTATGATCTCAATCCTTGCATCTCCTCATATCTAGAGAAGC
>SJYQ01006385.1:718051-731015 GCA_006410935.1 Redunca redunca
CACACACACACACCTCAGGCCCTCGATTCTTACTCTGAAGGACATTTTACTCACCATCACCTCTCCTCCCCAGTCCTTCCTGGGAGATTACAATATTAGGTCAAGGTGAACTGAGGGTAACTTGTAATATACTCAAAAGATGGAACAGGTTTGGATCTAAAAAGATGGTATATCCTTAATAAACCTTTATGCAGAATGCTCACATTAATACAGACTAACTAGGAGAGAATTTTCTAAGGGGCAAACATAATACGTACACTAAAGACTTTATGAAAGTAATTTAATTGCAATATATGAAGGTATGTGTCTGTGTGGTATTACTCTTTCTAAACAACTAAAGAAAAAGTGAATAATATATTCTAAACCAGACTACTATGTGGCACACAAATTCACAGGTAAAGGTAAAATTCTGCAAGTCATTGTCAAGGGCTTTTCCTGCAATTCATTTTCAAGGGCTTAGAGGGAGGTTTGTATTACAGGACTCTTAGGTACGTGTGGTAAGAGAGGAGTTTGCTATGCATCTTTTTTCATGTAATGAGCAAAAAAGGGAGCTATTCTGGACAGTACATTGAAAATCAAACAGTGCATGCCCTAGCCTTTGATGATTTTTCTATCTTCTCTAGTTTTCCAGAATTCTTCAGGTCAATGGTGCAGGGACTAAAATAGAAATGTCTTTCAAACACTAGAGTCACATTATTGTCAAGATACAAGAGGATACTTACTACTTGGGTGTTTTCAGAGAGGCTGATGCTGCCAACAAGATGACTGCACCAACTCCAGCCTCTCGGTACAGTTCCTGATAGCTAGTCTATACAATGAGGATATCCAAATTAACTATAATTCACTGAGGACAAAAAGCTCAGATCCAAAAGACTCTTGTTTTAAACCACACAAACAAGAAGGAAGGAGCCAAGACCTAAAAGTCACCCTAAAGCTGTCTGCTTTTCATGAATAGTATAGTGTTTACTGTCAGAGGCGACAAGAAAACCCAGGTGGCGCTAATGGTAAAGAACCAGCCTGCCAATGCAGGAGATGTAAGAGACATGGGTTTGACACCCGGATAGGGAAGATCCCCTGGAGGGAGGAGGAAGGCATGGCAACCCAGTATTCTTGCCTGGAGAATCCCACTGACAGAGGAGCTTGGTGGGTTAGGGTCCACGGGGTCGCAAAGAGTTGGACACAACTGAAGTGACTTAGCATGCTTGCATAGTGTTCACTGGGCTTCCCTGGTGGCTCACTGGTAAGGAATCCACCTGCCAGGGCAGGAGACGCAGGTTCAATCCCTGGGTTAGGAAGATGCCCTGCAGAAGGAAACGCCAACCACCCCAGTGTTCTTGCCTAGGAAATCCCATGGACAGAGAGGCCTGGTGGGCTATAGTCAGAGTCGGACATGACTTAGCACCTAAATGACAACAACAACAGTGTTTACTAAAATAATCATCTCTGAATGAACTGACTATGGAAGCACCCATATAACAAAAATCTAAGATATCATGGAAGGCCTCCAAAGAAGGCTCTGTGCGTACATTTAATTTAAAAAGAACTGGCATTTTGAAACAAAGAAGCCACAGTGATGCCTGTTATCACTTGTATCTATATGATGATGACAAGGTTTCCCTTAGTGAGAAGTTATATATAAAAACAAATGAAACAAAAATTTAAAACTGGCCAATTTTAAAACTGGCTTCTTTCCTGAAGAGCATTACAAATTAGTCACCTAAACCCTTTCTTGCCAGTAACCATGATGCACCACAGAAACTATCAGGGATGAAGTGGCAGAATAATAAATTAAGTAAGGCTGTCCCAACTTCAGTGCCAAACTTCAAAATTAAATAAGCCCAAGCTTTCATGTGTGTTTGGGGAAAGATGTCCAAACTACACTTGGATTTCAGAAGTAACGAACAGTTGTGCCAAGATGAAAATACAAAATGTATAATGCTATAAAGATAAGCTGCTCTCTGGACTGCACTAAATAATTTTAGAGCTTAGCACTATTTTCTACATGATATCATAATGCATCAAACCCAAATTTCACTTCTTACTGTATATTATTCATCCAAGAAGCAATAACTGAATGATAAATTCTGACCCAATCTTCGATTATATATTTAACTCAGCCAACTATTTTGCTGGAAACTGACTCCACGTAGAACAGCAAATGGTCTATACTCTAGTATCTGACAGTCAGCCATACAAGTCTACAGTCATTTTTTTTTTCCCATCTTGGGTCAATCTATCATCCAATGAGCAACGATTTATTGAGTAAATGCTATGAAGACACTGGAAAGAACACCTAAAAGTCCTGAGTTCTTACCTTATGGTGATCATTTCCTAATATATGCAAATATTAAATCATTATGTAGAACACCTGAAACTGGTAATATTTTACATCAACTGCATTTCAATTTTTAAAAGCTTACCAGCAATTTTCAATTCCTTAAGAATTCATAGCACTAGGTAACTGATGCCCATGCTCAACCACCATTTAGTTATTTTTAAGGTGTCAAAATGAAACAGAGAAAATTATCACTCACAGAGTCAAATACTAAACAATTCTGCTAACTTCCTCTGTGTTTTTTTTTCCCTCAACCCCACAGATAGAATAAGTGGTCACACAAGATTTCTTACAAAGCCAAATAGTACAGTTTTGGTGGGCAGATTCTATAAGTACACAGTGTACAGTACCTTGCTTTAATAAAGGAGGACAGAAAAACTGAAGGAGGAGATGGCCTCACAGTCAAAACCTCTAATGATCTAGTCAAACAGCTGGGCAAAGGGTGTCCCTGAACAGGCTAATCAAAGGAGAGCAGGACAGTTAACTAGTTTTTTGGTTTTTTTTTAATCAGTATCTATTTCTCATTGATGGGAACCCTCTTCAAAGGTTTAATGTACAGTTTTACAGAAGACAATGCACCAGGTATGCCCTGGATCTGGTGGAATATTCCTAGCTTACAACTGGTCATTTACCTTAATTGCTTAAACTGAAAAAAGTAACAAAAAGGGGGCGTAAACAGGAAGATTAGTTTTTTTGCTGTTCTATTTGTCTTAGAAAATTAAATCTGTTGCACAGTGTTGCTTAAGTTAAATGCAACTGTCTTCCCACAGAACCTTTCTATTTTTTTTATATTTATCTATCCTCGGAAAAAAGTTAGGACCAACCTAGACAGCCTATTAAAAAGCAGAGACATTACTTTGCCAACAAAGGTCCATCTAGTCAAAGCTATGGTCTTTCCAGTGGTCATGTATGGATGTGAGAGTTGGACTATAAAGAAAGCTGAGCGCCAAAGAATTGATGCTTTGAACTGTGGAGTTGGAAAAGACTCTTGAGAGTTCCTTGGACTGCAAGGAGATCCAACCAGTCCATCCTAAAGCAGATCAATCCTGAGTATTCATTGGAAGAACTGATGCTGAAGCTGAAACTCCAATACTCTGGCCACCTGATGTGAAGAACTGACTCATTTGAAAAGACTCTGATGCTGGGAAAGATTGAAGGCAGAAGGAGAAGGGATGAGAGAGGATGAGATGGTTGGATGACATCACCGACTCAATGGACATGAGTTTGAGTAGGCTCCACGAGTTGGTGTTGGACAGGGGAATCTGGAGTGCTGCAGTCCATGGGGTCGCAAGGAGTCAAGACACGATTACGAGACTGAACTGAACTGAACTGAACCTGTTCTTAACTGGGGCATGCTGGATCTTTATTTGTGGCATGCAAACTCTTAGTCGCAGCATGTGAGAACTGAGTTCCTGAAATCCTGGTTCCCTGGCCAGGGATCGAACCCAGGCCCTCTGCATTGAGAGCACAGTCCTAGCCACTGGACCACTAGGAAAGTCCCTCCACAGAACTTATATAATGTCCCAAAGTACACACCCCACATGCAGGCCCTCACCCATCCCTTTTCTCTCCCATCACTGCCAGCAAGATGTTAACTCTCACTTCACAACATTGAGGGCTTATGACAGGTTATGTTGACCTGGCTGCTGTGATTTTACCCATCTGTAAGGGAAGGGGCCTGTCACAGGAGAAGCTTGACTCCTGGTTACCTAGACATGGCCCGGGAACTCTACTGCTATAGCTGACTTGTTCTTTGGGACATTTTATTGCTTAATAAAGACCTTGGCTGTTTCTCCTCAACAGACTCTATAAAGATAATAATCTTGGAACTGGGTGGGAAGGGCTAGAGGCTCAGAGATGTTCTGTTGGGGTGGTAGATAGCAGAAATTCCACTTCCAGGACTAGGTGAAGGAAGGTGAAAATAAACTCTGTTTCTTGAACTTGAAAAACAAATCTTGTCCAAAGCCACAGAGAAATGGATATACGAGTATGTACTGGGTAGGAGGGTAAGTGGGCAATATAAAAAAATTTTAAATGCATTTCCTCCATGTACCAATCACACCTCTATATACTTTGTAGAAATACTTGTACAGGATATGAACTGCAGGTTTTTTAAATAATTGTAATAAATGGAGGGCAAAAACAACGTGTTTAATTGCTAAGTCATGTCAGACTCTTTGTGATCCCACGGATTGTAGCCCTCCAGGCTCCTCTGTCCATGGGGTTCTCCAGGCAAGAATTCTGGAGTGGGTTGCCATTTTCTTGTCCAGGGGGTCTTCCCGACTCAACCCAAGGATTGAACTCCTGAATTGTAAGCAGATTCTTCACCGCTGCACCACCAGCAAAGCCCTTAATGGCCCCCAACCCCACAAAAAAACACCGTAAGACCAAAAACAACTAAATATATTAATAAACTTATTAATGATTTATTCATATAAAACAACACTATATACATGCCAAAATAGAGTAAGGGAAATGAGTTACTTACAGAATCATATATATATATTTTGCATGATCCTATTAGTATCTATTTATTTAAGAAATGGGAATACCAGACCACCTGACCTGACTCTTGAGAAACCTGTATGCAGGTCAGGAAGCAATAGTTAGAACTGGATATGGAACAACAGACTGGTTCCAAATAGGAAAAGGAGTACGTCAAGGCCGTATACTGTCACCCTACTTATTTAACTTCTATGCAGAGTACATCATGAGAAACGCTGGGCTGGAAGAAGCACAAGTTGGAATCAAGATTGCTGGGAGAAATATCAATTACCTCAGATATGCAGATGACATCACCCTTATGGCAGAAAGTGAAAGTGAAGTCTCTCAGTCCTGTCCGACTCTTTGTGACCCCGTGGACTGTAGCCCACCAAGCTCCTCCATCCATGGGATTCTCCAGGCAAGAATACTGGAATGGGTTGCCATTTCCTTCTCCAGGGAACCTTCCCGGTCCAGGAATCGAACCCAGGTTTCCCGCATCGCAGGCAGACGTTTTAACTTGTGAGCCACCAGGGAAGCCATGGCAGAAAGTGAAGAGGAACTAAAAAGCCTCTTGATGAAAGTGAAAGTGGAGAGTGAAAAAGTTGGCCTAAAGCTCCACATTCAGAAAACGAAGATCATGGCATCTGGTCCCATCACTTCATGGGAAATAGATGTGGAAACAGTGGAAAGTGTCAGACTTTATTTTGTGGGGCTCCAAAATCACTGCAGATGGTGACTGCAGCCATGAAATTAAAAGACACTTACTCCTTGGAAGGAAAGTTATGACCAACCTAGACAGCATATTCAAAAGCAGAGACATTACTTTGCCAACAAAGGTCTGTCTAGTCAAGGCTATGGTTTTTCCAGTAGTCATGTATGGATGTGAAAGTTGGACTGTGAAGAAAGCTGAGCGCCAAAGAATTGATGCTTCTGAACTGCAGTGTTGGAGAAGACTCTTGAGAGTTCCTTGGACTGCAAGGAGATCCAACCAGTCCATGTTAAAGGAGATCAGTCCTGGGTGTTCTTTGGAAGGAATGATGCTAAAACTGAAGCTCCAATACTTCAGCCATCTCACGCAAAGAATGGACTCATTGGAAAAGACTCTGATGCTGGGAGGGATTGGGGGCAGGAGGAGAAGGGGATGACAGAGGATGAGATGCCTGGATGGCATCACCGACTTGATGAACTCCGGGAGTTGGTGATGGACAGGGAGGCCTGGTGTGCTGGAATTCATGGTGTCGCAAAGCGTTGGACATGACTGAGCGACTGAACTGAAGTATATAAAAAGGTACAGGAAGATACTTTTCAAACCATTAATTCTAATTATCCCAAGAGAGCAGCAGATGTAGAAGGCATTTCTGTTTCTGTATTTCTGCACTTTTTTTTTTTGTTGTTGTTGTTGTTAATGAACACATACCATTTTTTAAATATGTCAAGGGCATTTCCATTTGAAGAGAAAAACATGTAACTCATTTTTATTTGATAAGAGAACTAAGGTTCACCACTGGGTCTGAGATTGATGCGTATGGGGGGAAAAATGGGCACTCACCAGAGAAAAACAAATTCTCTCTGGGCACCACAAAGGGTCAAATGAGAAATGCTGCCTTCAGTAAGCACTCCTAAATAAATAAAACACCAACCTGAATTTCCATGTCTTTCTTCTGGAGACTACTAAATCAGTATTTAACTTTATACGACACTTATAAGCACAATAAGGCAAACAAACATTAATACTCCCTTTCAATAGGGAACTGAGGATATTATTATAACACAAAAATAAGTGACAATCATTGAAGAAACACTAGTTTTCAAATCAGGATCCCCAAGGGCATGCTCCAAGTACATTTTCTCACCTGTACTTTGGTCAGAAACATCCCATTTCACACCCTTTATTTACTGGAGTTCCACTTCAGATTTAATTTATGGGAAAAACAAATTCCATTTTTAAAAGGTATTTGCAAACTGCTGTACTGAGCAACGAGAAATAAAGAGAGATGTTGTGCAGTTTACTGTTTAATGACACACTAGCCTCGATGACAGGTAATTATACTGCACGGCAATGAGGAACAAGCAACGCACGGGAGAGAGATTAACTGATCAGATGTGAGTCAAGGGGTCAAAGCTTCACAGTTGAGATTTGGCTCAAGATGACATCACAAGTCAGCAGCAAGGGGAGGATCAGAGCCCACTGGGGTTGATTTACCAGCACTCCAGCCACGCAAGTGGGAAGTTCCACAGACGTGATCCTGAACAATCGGGAATCTCCCATATCCACCTCCATATTTACCAGTTTATGGAGCACTTACCGGAACAAACAACACCCTGCTAAGCACTTCACCCAAACTTACTTAATTCTCATAACCACACTGTGCAGCAGCTACTCTTATCATCAAACGTATTTTGCCTAAGAGTAAACTATAAGGCTCTGAGAGGTTCAGTGGCTTGCCCACAGTCACAGAGCAAGCACAGTTCCAGAAGCCAGACCCAAGGACTGGTGCCACAGCCCTCACTACTCCAAACAGAACTGTACATCAGCAAAGACCTTACCAGCACAATGAACATGAAATTAGGCTCAAGTCTCAACGATGAATTAGTTTATTCCTGACCTACAGGGACCATGTAGAACTAATTCTCTTAGTTCCATCCACCTTAATTCCTGACAATTCCCAAACCAAAAGTTTACTTATAATTCAATGATGGCACAGTTCCTCATCAGAAAGCCCTCCATATCTTCAGCTGTTCCTCCCCTTTCACCAGGGTCTCTTCAAGGTACATCAAGGCAGGTGCTCTTCTCCCCTGCCTCTCACTGGGGAGGGGTGTAATTCACCATGCCCTCAGTCACCACCAATCTAAACCCAAGATCAACACCTTCCTTTCTGCCATCACCTTTAGACACAGAAATGTCTTATGATTCTCTCCTATCCCAAACTCCATTTAAAGTATTTTTTTTGATTCTGGAACCACTGAGTCAAGAAAATAGCTTTGTGGTTGTTTTGCCATCATGTATTTTTTTCAGAGAGATGAGATCATTTAACATTGTACCTGTATTTTTTTTTAAAGGCATCAATATCAACTCAAAGCTTTGAACAGGCCTAGGTTATACACAGCCTGACTCCAGGTGTGTTTTCCTTTTAGCTTGGTTTCCAAAGCCATCCTATTTTTGGCCCTGATAACTACAGGCACTCACGTACCAAACCACAGAGTAGTGCCTCCTCAGCTGGGGGAGAGAGAAACGCCTGATGTCTGGCATGGGGAAAGGTCTTCATTCAGATTTGAAAGTAAGTAGAGCAATTAATTAATAAAAAATATGTAGCTCGGGGTAATTAGCAGGAGCAACAAAAATGTTTAGCTGAGTTTTCCCTTTTTATCTTGAGGCAGTTCCAATAGACAAATGCTCAGGATTAATGAAGTTTAATGAGACCTGCAGCAGCTGGCTAATTAGTCAGTGAAGAGGAAAGCAGTAATGACAAGGGAAAAGGGGCTTTATTCTTGTTATGAGCCCAGGCCTTGGACAGTTCTCCTAAACTGTGGGGCTACACCCCCAGGAAAATTTCTGAAAACCTCAAAGTGGTCCCAGGGCATATTAAAATTTTTTTTCTTTTTTAAAGGCAAAGAAACCAAAGCATGGATGCTGGCTTCCCCAGAGCTGGTTCACCAGCTGAGGAGTGGCGGCTATAAGAGCCCAGAGGCTGTGGCAGCTTGGCACCAGCCACAGTTCCCTAAGGAGCAGCACCAAATTTTATCAACATCAAAGAGTGACCACACCCTGGGGAAGCTGGACAGTCACCATCTTATGTCTCACTGAAGATCTTACAGAGAATCCTCAGTTCTGAGCATCCCTTCCTCCCCAAAACTAAGAATATTTAAAAGGCTATTAATTATGAAGAAGCAGCACTTAATAACAACGGGAAATTCTTCTGCTCTCCAGCCTGTGCTTGGATCATCATTTTAAAAACTGCACAGCAGGAACCCCAATCCTTTCAGAATTAACTAGTTACTAGCAGCAAATTCCCCTTTGTGGATCACAGCCCTGTCGTAGCGAAGGGGCTTACATAACTCAATGGAGCTATGAGCCATGCTGTGCAGGGCCACCCAAGACGGGCGGGTCACAGTGAAGAGTTCTGACAAAATGTGGTCCACTGGAGGAAGGAATGGCAAACCACTTCAGTATTCTTGCCTAGAGAACCCCATGAACATTAGGAAAAGGCAAAAAGATATGACACCAGAAGAGGGGTCCCCCAAGTTGGAAGGTATCCAGTATGCTAATGGGAAAGAGCTCCAGAAAGGACGTAGTGGCTGGGCCAAAGAAGAAATGACACTCAGCTGTGGATGTGTCTGGTGGTGAAAGTCAAGTCTTTTGCTGTAAAGAACAATACTGTATAGGAATCTGANTGGATCACAGCCCTGTCGTAGCGAAGGGGCTTACATAACTCAATGGAGCTATGAGCCATGCTGTGCAGGGCCACCCAAGACGGGCGGGTCACAGTGAAGAGTTCTGACAAAATGTGGTCCACTGGAGGAAGGAATGGCAAACCACTTCAGTATTCTTGCCTAGAGAACCCCATGAACATTAGGAAAAGGCAAAAAGATATGACACCAGAAGAGGGGTCCCCCAAGTTGGAAGGTATCCAGTATGCTAATGGGAAAGAGCTCCAGAAAGGACGTAGTGGCTGGGCCAAAGAAGAAATGACACTCAGCTGTGGATGTGTCTGGTGGTGAAAGTCAAGTCTTTTGCTGTAAAGAACAATACTGTATAGGAATCTGAAATGTTAGGTCCATGAGTTAAGGTAAATTGGACACGGTCAAGCAGGAGATGGTAAGAGTGAACATCAATGTCTCCGGAATCAGTGAACTAAAATGGACAGGAATGGATGAATTTAATTCAGATGACCATTATTATCTACCACTGTGGGCGAGAATCCCTTAGAAGAAATGGAGTAGCCCTCGCAGTCAACAAGAGAGTCCAAAACGCACTACCTGGGTACAATCTCAAAAATGACAGAACGATCTTGGTTTGTTTCCAAGGCAAACCATTCAACATCACAGTAATTCAAGTCTATGCCCAACCACTAATGCTGAAGAAGCTGAAGTTCACCAGTTCTATGAAAACCCTCAACACCTGCTAGAACTAACACCAAAAAGATGCCCTCATCATCATAGGGGACTGGAATGCAAAAGTAGGAAGTCAATAGATACCCGGAATAATAGGCAAGTTTGGCCTAGGAATACAAAATGAAGCAGGACAAAGGTTAACGGAGTTTTTGTCAAGATAACACTCTGGTCATAACAAATACTCTTTTCCACAATCCAAGAGATGATTTTACACATTGACATCACCAGATAGTTAATATCAAAATCAGACTGATTATGTATTTTGCAGCCAGAGATGGAGAGGCTCTAAGCAGTCAGCAAAACCAAGACCTGGGACTGACTATGGTTCAGATTATCAACTCCTTATTGCAAAATTCAGGCTTAAATTGAAGAAAATGGGGGGAAACCACAAAACCATTCAGATATGACCTAAATGAAATCCCTTATGATTATACAGTGCAGGTGACCAATAGATTCAAGGGATTAGATCTGGTAGACAAGAGTACCTGAAGAAACAAGGTCAGAGGTTCATTAACACTGTGCAGGAAGCAATGACCAAAACCATCCCATAAAAAATGAAATGCAAGCAGGAAAAGCAATTGTCTGAGGAGGCTTCACAAATAGCTGAGGAAAGAAGAGAAGCAAAAGGCAAGGGACAAAGGGAAAGATATACCCAACTGAATGCAGAGTTCCAGAGAATAGCACGGAGAGATAAGAAGGCCTTCTTATGTGAACAATGCAAAGAAACAGAGGAAAAAAACAGAATGGGAAAGACTAGGTATCTCTTCAAGAAAATTGGGAGATACAAAGGGTAAATTTCATGCAAAGATGGGCACAATAAAGGACAGAAACTGCAAGGACCTTATAGAAGCAGAGGAGATTAAGAAGAGGTGGCAAGAATACACAGAAGAACTGTATAAAAAAGGTCTTAATGACCCGGATAACCACGATGGTGTGGTTATTCCAAACATCCTAGAGTATGAAGTCAAGTGGGCCTTAGGAAGCATCACCAGGAACAAAGCTAGCTGAGGTGATGGAATTCCAGCTAAGCTATTTAAAATCCTAAAAGATGATGTTGTTAAAGTCCTGAGCTCAATATGCCAGCAAATTTAGAAAACTCAGCAGTGGCTACAGGACTGGAAAAAGTCGGTTTCATTCCAATCCCAAAGAAGGACAATGCCAAAGAATGTTCAGACTGTCGTACCATTGTGCTTATTTCACATGTTAGCAAGATTATGCTCAAAATCCTTCAAGTTTAGGCTTCAAAAGTATGTGAACCAGAACTTCCAGATGTACAAGCTGAGTTTAGAAAAGGCAGAGGAACCAGAGATGAAATTACCAACATTCATTGGATCATGGAGAAAGCAAGGGAATTCCAGAAAAACATCTACTTCTGATTCACTGACTACACTAAAGCCTTTGACCGTGTGGATCACAACAAGTAGAAAATTTTTAAAGAAATGGGAGTACAGACCACCTTACCTGTTTCCTGAAAAACCTGTATGCAAGTCAAGAAGCAATAGTTAGAATCGGACATTCAAGAACAAACTTGTTCAAAATTGGGAAAGGAGTATGTCAAGGCTGTATACTGTCACCTTCTTATTTAATTTATATGCAAAGTACAACATGAGAAATTCCAGGCTAGATGAATCAAAAGCTGGAATCAAGATTGCCAGGAGAAATAAACAACCTCAGGTACGCAGATGATATCACTCTGATGGCACAAAGTGAAGAGAAACTAAACAGCCTCTTGATGAAGATGAAAGAGGAGAGTGAAAAAGCTGGCTTGAAACTGAATTTTGAAAAAACTAAGATCATGGCATCCAGTCCCATCATTTCATGGCAAACAGATAGGAAAAAAGTGGAAACTGTGGCAGACTTTATTTTCTTGGGCTCCAAAATCACTGCGGACGGTGACTGCAGCCACAAAATTAAAAGACACTTGCTTCTTGGTAAAAAAGCTATGACAAACCTAGACAGCATATTAAAAAGCAGAGACATCACTTTGCCAACAAAGGTCCATCTGGTCAAAGCTATAGTTTTTCCAATAGTCATGCACAGATCTGACAGTTGGACTATAAAAAAGGCTGAGTGCTGAAGAACTGATACTTTTGAACTGTGGTGTTGGAGAAGACTCTTGAGTCCCTTGGCTCCAAGGAGATCCAACCAGTCAGTCCTAAAGGAAATCAACCCTGAATATTCATTGGAAGGACTGATGGTGAAGCTCCAATACTTTGGCCACCTGATATGAAGAGCAGACTCACTGGAAAAGACCCTGATGATGATGCTGAGAAAGACTGAAGGCAAATGGAGAAGGAGCGACAGCAGAGATGAGATGGTTGGATGGCATCGCCAACTCAACAGACATAATTTGAGCAAACTCTGGGCGATAGTGAAAGACAGGGATGCCTGGCATGCTGCAGTCTATGGGTCACAGAGTTGGAGACATCTAAGTGACTAAACAACAAGCAGCAAGTTTTTCCTTCTATCAAGAAACAACAAGGGATGGAAGGTTTTTGTTCAAAGAGAATCTGACTATACTAGGATATAACCTTCTCCCCCTAACACACACACACACACACACACACACACAAAGAGAATCTGACTATACTAGGATATAACCTTCTCCCCCTAACACACACACACACACACACACACACACACACAAAGAGAATCTGACTATACTAGGATATAACCTTCTCCCCCTAACACACACACACACACACACACACACACACACCCGCCGCCACCAACAAGGGATGGAAGGTTTTTGTTCAAAGAGAATCTGACCATACTAGGACACGCACATGCCCCTGATGGCAATAGTTATCTTCCTAGTTGACAAGGCCTGTGCTTCAAACTGCCTTCTCAATAATGTGGATGAATCTGCTCTTTATATATTTAAGAAACAGGCTGTGAAGAGCCAGTGTGGGCCTTAAAACTGAAAAGTGCATGGTCAAAGTGGGTCAGGAGCCTCTAAATGTTGCTGGTTTCCTTAAAGTTTCAGGTGCTTTGTTTTAGTTCTACACATATTTAGTTCTACCTTTAACCTCC
>SJYQ01006386.1:0-77936 GCA_006410935.1 Redunca redunca
ATAAGTCGTTAACATTAAGACAAGTTGAGACCTATTGGAACTGTTCATTAATGATTTGTTATCAATCAAATTGACGATATTATTAAAATTAAATCTGGGCTAAAATGTTGGTAGAGGAGAAAATGTTTCTTGTTTTATCTCGAAAGGGAATGAAAAATATTTTTTACTAGACCCTTGATATAATTAAAAGGTTACACAGATTTTTCATTTTTAAGTATAGCCAGTGCTAAAAGCTAATGATTTGTGGATATCTTTGGAAATTTTCATTACAATAGCATTCCAAATTACTCATCATGGAAGTCGTGCTCCGGGCCCTCAGCGCATCCTGCTCAGTTTGTGCCTGTGGCACAGTATTCAAACGTTTATTTTGCCATGAGGCCAAGATATTTTTCATTTCCAGACTTCTGCCTTTCAGAGAGGACACTACTAACAGTTTCCGAACAACCCACTCATTTTAAAGAGAAGCCATTGAAGTAGAAGCTGCAATACTGTGATATCTCTGTAGCAGAGGTCAGAGGCTCTCTTGAACTTAAACTGTTATTCATGAATTGAAGTGAGCAGCAAGTTACACTTGCACAATTTTTGACCCTTGGATATTTTCTAGCAGATGAATTACTGGAAGAACTAAAGATCTAAGTGACAATTTTTGTGTCTCCAGAGTGGATGCATGATTTTGCTAAAGCACAAATTACTGTGTGTGCTCAGTAAAGGTCTGAGTTCTTAGGAAAGCAATCTGAGTTCTGAGGTAAAATATTTTTCACCTTCCCATAATTTTGAAGGTAAATGCCTTATCATTTTATATGTTATATATAGGTATCTATGTTATATATGTGTCCCACTTTCCCCACTTTGAGATTCTGGCATCTTTTACCAAGAAGTCAAAGCATTAAGTGGCCATTTGAACACCTGTTTATGTGGTCCCTAACCAGATGGTACACAGTCCCTTCCCCTAAGGCCGAGTCCCCCCTCAGCCCAGCACAGCAATTCCTGCCTGGCCCCGGGGAATCCAACTCCATGAGGCTAAGGAAAGGCCCTCCCAGAGTTTTTGAAGTCAACTCCCTTTCCCTTTAGTATGCATGATTTTTTTAAAAAAAATATTGTTTATTCGTAGCAAATGAGCAAGAATTGCTTAGTGAACACATAAGTATGGTTTTCACACTTTCACTCTCTGGGACACTTAAAAGCCCATTTAAAATAATCCTACCCTCAGGATTTAGAGTTTCTCCCTCTCACTTGCACATACAAGAAATTAGGCCAGTCATCTACATTTAACTATCAGGAACATATCTGTTTAGGGAGAAAAGAAACACTGCTCTTGTAAGTATAGCACTGTGATGGTAATTTTTAAAAATACTCATGAGTTTAATTTCAGAGAGGTACTTCTCAACATTGCTTTGTGGTTCGGGGTACTAGTTTGCACTTCACTGCTTCTCTTGAAAGTTTCTGTACCCTCACGTCTTGCAAACAACCAGATGACTGCACTAACTGAAGGCCACTTTTAGCACTTAATTAATATGCACCAAAGAATTGACACAAGGACTAGCTAGCTATATAAACTGAGAAAGACTTCACAACAGTTTTCAAACTTATCCTTTCTCCTTTATTATGTTTTATCTTTCAAGTTCCACAAGAAATACCAGTCAATCATCCATCTATATACCTTAGAAATATTGATCTTATGCCCCCCCCATAAATGTTTCAGTTATTAAACACAATAATATAGCCAGCTGGGTTAAATCATCTTTTCATGGAAAATACAGAGAGTCTAACTGAATGTGGACTGCCCATTCACTGATCACTGAAATCTATTAATAAATCTTCAAAATAAAGTCTGGAAGTCCCACATTACCTAACTGATTATCAGAGAGTTGACACAGGATAGGATGACTAGGAAAACTAATGAACACTCTCACAAAGACAGCATGAACAGGTTCAGAACTTTTCAGCCACTAGAAAGTTAAAACTTGTCGGCGCCAAAGGAGCCGGTTAACTAACTCATCTGCCTCTGCAAAGTCTTCTCCATCTCTTTGCCCACCTCCTCACGTCAGGCTTTCTCCTGCCTGTCCTTGCAGGCATGCTTCACCACAGTAGAGCTTCAACTCCAGTGAAGAGCCACTCTCGCAGTTTCCCTCACTGTTACTAGGCTGCTTTGCAATGACGGCCCCTTGTGTTCCAAGAGAGAGTCATTTTCCTGTTAGTGAACACACCTTTTTCTCTTAAAGATCTGACAATATTTAAATCCTAATTTAGAACAAAATCTTGATGATGATATTGGAATAAGACGCTTTTGAAACTCTTTTCTTTTTTCTGGCATCTTTGATTAGTCCCTTCTATTTCTAGAAAAGATGGCTTCTGTTGAGCATGACTTTCCTCCCTACTTCACTGGCCAGTATCTCCTGGTAAAATCCTCTGATAAATGGAGTGGCTCTCCTTAGACACTCTAGCTTTTGCTTTCACCTTTTCTCAGCTGGAAAAAGAAAACCTTCCCTGGTGACAACTCTGCAGTGCTCCCTTCCTGCCAGATGCTGCTCCTCCATGGCTGGTGGGTGCTCCTCAGAAACCTCTCTCCTTGTCCTCAGTTCCCCAGACAGCACTACCTCTCTGGCCTCTACATGCTGGCCTATCTGCATGTTGACCCTGGTTTCCTGTCCATAAACCATGCTCCCTTCTTGAGCAATTCACCTTCTTTTCAAGGTACCGGCACTTCTGGCTTCCCTAGAAAACTTGTGTGAATGTTAGAAATTGTGTAGCTTCCAGACCATCAAGCCTGAGTCTTGGAGTAGGAGTTTGAAGATCTTGTACAAATAAATCACAGATTTAGGATTAGCACTGGTTCTGGTGAAAAGAGCACATGTGGTTAGTGAGAAGATCTCAAGCGTAGTTCTTCAGCCACAGTCAGCAAGGAAGCTGAATCAGGGCCTTCCCATCTCGAGGGCTGTGTCCACCTCCTGCCAGATGAGGCACTAGGGCCCAAAGGTTCCTGTAGCCCCTTCCCCGAGCTAAGAGTCTATGAAAAGGTGGCTACAATGGGGACTACCTTCACAGAGGAGTTTGGAAGAATATAAAACCAACTTCACATCCTATTTTCTGTGACACACATTCTCATATTTGTTGTAGAAGCGATCTAAGACTGTGTACCTTTAAATCACCTATGAGTAAAGAAGTCATTTAAGAGAAGTAGGGTGATTTGGGGAGTATAAATAACATATTTAAGCCACTTTTTGAAGTCCCAGATATAAAACTTCTACTTTGAGATGTGAAAAAAAGGTCAAAGCTTTAATGTGTACAGATGCCCAGGAAATACCTCTGACTTCAGACTATGAGGTATGATACTATGAAATATCACAAAAATAAACACGTGGGCAGAGAACACAGTTTAAATGGAAACAGTGCATACAACAAAAAAATGAATCAGTACTTTGCTACTGTGAATTTTTATTGGTTTTCTGGAGGAGAGGGAACACTTAAGCAAGACTTTATCTTTTAGTCACCAATGCAGAATTGTTCTTTAAAGACATGTTGCCAGAATAAACAAGACTTTTCCAAAATTATCTAACTGTCCAATAATATTTGATTTAAATTTAAAATATATATATTTTAAATTAAAATATTTTTATATTTAAAATTTCAGAAAGACAAAGTGAAAGCCGAGTAGGAAGAAACCAAGGTAAACTATTCATATAAACAGCAATGTTACATTAGATACATTTGTGCAACTCATCAATGTTTTTCCTAAAC
This sequence comes from Redunca redunca, assembly GCA_006410935.1. Lineage (NCBI taxonomy): Eukaryota > Metazoa > Chordata > Mammalia > Artiodactyla > Bovidae > Redunca > Redunca redunca. The sequence goes on from SJYQ01006386.1 coordinate 3,739, forward strand.
ATGCTTTAAATATTGAAGATTATCTTTCTAAGTAATATTTATTTCAAAACTGCTGTCTTTAGAGAAGTCTTGTTTGAGGTGTATGAAACTCCTTAAATGGTCAATTATCAGAGAAACTGGCTTTTAAGGAGAAAATAATAGTGTGAATGAGCTATATGCAACTTCCCTTTTTGAAAACAGAAGTTGAATCTGTAACACCAAATTTAGAAAGGAGAGGGGATGGCAGCAAATACCACGAGAATATCATCTATAGCATTGACGCCCACTGCCGTTCTGTTCTGTTACAAATAATGTACACTCCACAAACTTGAGTTTGCTCAAACAATGCATGTATTTAGTTGTTCCTAAAGATGATTCTTTTAAAAGAAAATATACATACGAAAGAGTCATATCAAATTAAAAAAAAAGAAAAACTCATTGAAAAAGTGTCAGATTCCCTGACTTTGGCCACAGTGATTCACCTGCCCTCATAACACAGAGGGCAAGCATAGTACATACTGGGACAGCTGATAAACAGCTTTTGTGGGAATAGTAATGGTAATTTCAACATCATTTGTATTTGTTTACTTTTCTTTAAGAAATTAAAGCCCAAATTATAAAAGGTTGAAAAGAATTTTGATGAATCAGACATTCATTTTCAATCAATCCTAATTTGTTACCACTTTAGAACTGTTAGACATCATGCTTTCAGTTTTAGTGATTTAAAAAAAAAAAAAGCTCTAAAGATAAAGACTCCAGAATTACTATTTCCACATTACAACCAAAAATGAAAAGTGAGAAAGTAGAAACCTTTCCAAAAGTTCATCAGATGAAAAGAGTTAATGGAGAGCCATACCATTTATGGACAAGAATACTTAATACTATTCAAGTCTCCCCAAAACACATCAATAAATTAAATGTGATTCCAACTTAAATCCCAATGCTCCCCTCCCCACTGCCCATGGAACTTAAGCAAATCCAGAAATCATCTGGAATAACAAAGGACAAAAGATAGCTTTAATAAGTTTACAGAACAAGATGGGGGATGTGGCCTAACAGATACCAAGGCTTATTATAAAGTTCTAGTAATTAAAACAGATTGGTGTTGGCAAGGTATAAATAGATCAGCAGAACAGCATTGAGAGTGCAGAAACAGACCCACACATGTATGTACGCATAAAGTATGACAGAGGTGAGGCAACAGATCAGTGGGAAAGAATAGGCTATTCAATAAATGACTAAAGGTCACCCGGATACCTGCATGAAAAATAAAATTAGGTACCTCATATTAAAAAATATATATACATTTCAGGTGGACTAATGTCTAAATATGTGAAATAAAACTTAAAAACATTAGGAGAGAATATAGGAAAATATATTTATGGGCTCAGAATAAGGAATGTGTGATTATTCTCAGTCTCTAAAGATTAATTCTCTTCTTTGCTCTGTGCCTGGAAATGTTGACCTCTAGGGACCAAGTTCCTTTGCCAACCAGCTTCCAGCTGTATTCCTCAACAGGAAGGTTCCAGAAAGAGACCATTGGGTCAGAGGGGAGAGAGCTTGGGCTATTTCTTCCCTGCTCCTTCCTACTTTGGGCTCCTGTTACAGCAGGACCCATCCCTCCAGAGCCACAGCTTCTGCAGGTGGCCCTTTCTCCAGGGCACTCACTCTCATAAATTCTAGCAACACTGTTTCCTCCCCTTTCCCCTGTAGACCTGAGGATAGTAAGATCTAAGTTCTTGGTCTTCCAAGCTTCAAGTTTTGTCACATCTCTGTCAAAAGTCCCTTCATTTATGTCTCTTTAGTTGAATCATTTGAGTGGAATACGGTTTCCTGCTGTGACTTTGACTATGCAGAAACAAAACAGCCAGGGCCTTCTCTGGCGGTCTAGTAGTTAAGACTTCATGATTCTAATGCAGGGGCGTGGGTTCAGTCCGTGGTTGGGGAACTAAGATCCCACATGCCACCTGGAACAGTCAAAAACAAAAGACAAGAAATAAGACAGCCAATGCACAAACTGTAAAGAAAAAGACCAAAAACTTGGGCTATATTAAAAATTAAACATCCATTAAACAAAACACAATATAAACAAGATAAAGATAACTGAAAGACTGTCAAATGATGGTACATAATTTATACAATCAGCAAAAGATTAATACTCAGAAGTAAAAAAGAACTCCGAGGCAGTTTTTTTTTTTTTTAATATAAAACCAACAGAAAATGAGTAAAAAGAGGAAACTCAGATATCCAACAAACGTGAAGAGATACTCAATCTCCTCAGTTATAGGAAAAATCCAAATTATAAAAGATTAGTTCACAGCTCTCCACTTGACCACCTTGGAGATAATGTGACATTAGCTACTGGAGCTGGACATGCATACACCCTGCCCACATACCTGCATTCTTTCTCCGTGAGGGTTCCATGAGAAAATAAGCCCTACAGAAGAGAACTCAAGTGACTATTTCCTCAATTCTCCCAAGGGTGGTATAAAGGTAAGAACCAGTGGTTGCTAGTAAATGTTTAACAACTGGCTGAGGTTGGGGTGGGGGTGGAGAATGGGGAAAGAAGGAAAGAAGCCCTTTCTGAAGCATTTGCTGATTTCTGTGGTGTAGATACCCCTTCAGAGCTGATTTCGAACCTCCCCATTGAACTCAAGAATTACAAAGAGATTGGTGTGATCGATCTTAGGAGCAGGTGTCAGTCTCCAGCTCTAGCCCCAAACGTGAACCATTCTAGACTTAGGGGACAGAAGACAATTCATTACATACAACAAATGCCTTAGGATGTATTGCACATGTGCCTAGTCACTCAGTCGTGTCTGACTCTTTGCGACCCCATGGACTGCACCCCACCAGGTCTTCTGTCCATGAGGATTCTCCAGGCAAGAATACTAAAGTAGGCTGCCATGCCCTCCTCTGCCTTAGGGTATTGGGGCTTAATTTTCTGGAGGAATTCTGGATGAGAAGGCCTAAATCTAGAGAGACTCTTGTTTTCATCCCTCATGGAGACAGAGAAGAATGTTTATAGTAGCTTTGCTTGTAATTGCTAAAGGAGAATTAATCAATACCTTTGAAAGCTACGGTGGTTAAGAAATACTAAAGTTACCAAATATCAACGTGGTTAAATCTCAAAAACATAATGTTGAGTAAAATAAAGCCAGTTGTAAAGTATGTACAGTATAATATCATTTATATAAAATACTTTAAAACATGCAAAACAATGCTATATATTGTTTATCAATACAGATGAATGTAATTATAGAATAAAAACACTAGAGACCAAAAACATTCAGGAAAATGGTTAACTTTCATAAATGGAGGAGTACTGGAATCAGGGAGAGATACTACAAAATTTAATTTCTTTGTTAAAAACATGAAAAGCAAACAAATATGTTGTAGTAAACCATTTAAATGTATTGTTTTAGATTTCAACACATTAAAAGACACATTTTTCCCCCTTTCTTTCTTATGGTTCCCATGAAATAGAACTTTGTAAGGTTTTTTTTCCCATAACTTGTAATATCTATTAATAAAGCAATGGGTAATATTTATATTTCATGCATTTATCTTCATGATTTCAGTAATGACCTAATTCCTTTTACTCATTTGATATGACTGGCAGACTACAGTCCATGGGATCACAGAGAGTCAGACTCAAATGAGCACACAGGCACATGCATCCTGTCCTTCTCTCTTAATAACAGACCACAAAATTCAATGACTATACTAGCCCAACTGACAAAGCAAATATAAGAGAATAACAGGTTTAAAGCCAGTATCTGGGGTGTATTTCTCACCTGTCAGGCTAACTTCTAGCATGCTGCTGCTGCTGCTAAGTCGCTTTAGTCACGTCCTGCGACCCCATAGACGGCAGCCCACCAGGCTCCTCTGTCCCTGGGATTCTCCAGGCAAGAATACTGGAGTGAGTTGCCATTTCCTTCTCCAATGCATGCACGCATGCTAAGTCGCTTCAGTCGTGTCTGACTCTGTGAGATCCTACAGACAGCAGCCCACCCATGCTAGAAAGGATAAAAGCTTCCTTACAAAATGTGTAAGGCTTCCTGTTACTTCCTTAACATGCATCTAGCCCTAAAAAGTGAAATCTTGTTTTTTAAAAAAACAACGAAAACACTCTCTTGGTGAACTATCTTCCACAGGGTGTCCAGTTGACCATTTACAGCTACCCCAAATGCATTCTGATTCTCTCTTCTTTGTGTCCCTCCATGCAGGGATATAGGAATAAAGCCCCCATACCCTCTTGATCTCTGAGAAGGTGGTGCTCTCTTAGCACATGGGTAGTATAACTTTTTTTTTCAGAGACTGTCTTGAAATAAGCCTATGTTTTAAATACACACTTTTCTGCTCACTAGCAGGCATTCTGAAGCTAGGTGGTTCTAAATAAAGAACTCTAGTCAACAACAGGAAATAACTCCCACAGAAAAAAGGGGCAGAATACAAACTCTCACCAACTCTTATACACAGCTCACAACGGCCTTTTGTTCCATGCACATTAAGCCTGAAATCTTTACTTTTCAGAGCATGTTTGGGCCTTTGCAGAGCAATTAAACCTTCCTTTTCCTTTTGCTGCTGTCCCTGCCTTCTTCTCTCTGAGGAAGTTAACCTTACAACTGAGCTTCTTACTATGAGGTAGCAGGTCAGAAACCGAACCGTTTCTATTCTGAAACTTAACATTTTTTCCTTAATGGAGCTTCTCAAGAGGGGAAAAAAAAAAATCAACTCTCAGTGTAAAACTCACTTTTCCTTCTAATACATACAATACCACATAAATGCACATATATACATCTCAAGAGAATATTTTCATCTGCAGTGTATGTTTCTAAATCTATCAACAAAGACACTATCATATCAACCCATAACCTAAATGGATGGGTTATCAACACTTTGCCAGTGACATTTCAGCAAATCAATGCATCTAGAAGACATATACTGTATTCAAAGGCTCACATCTTGAGTCTGTAGTGAAAAAGAGGGAGAAGAACCTAGATCCCAAGCCAACTAAATAGAAAAACATCTAATGAATGGTTTTTAAAGTCTCGGTGACTGCTACTGGAACAGAGTGGTGGCATTCAACTATAGTACAGCACAGGTACTCCAGACAAGAAAATTGGGCTGAGTAAAACAGCTTAAATATGACTGCAGACTAGTATTTCTTTCTCTCCTACACACTCAGCCTTGCCCTCTCTACTGGCTCCTTCCTGCAGTCAATAAATTACAGACTTGGTGTTCTCCCTCTTCACTTTTAAAACAAGAAACGGCCGTCCCCTGCTTCAGTGCTGCAGAAATGTTGGTGGCTCCTGGTGGCTCAGAGGTAAAGGCATTGTCTCCTGACAACGCAGGAGACCCAGGTTCGATCCTTGGGTTGGAAAGATCCCCTGGAGAAGGAAATGGCAACCCGCTCCAGTATTCTTCCCCAGGAAGTCTCATGGACAGAGACTGAAGCATTACAGTCCACGGGGTTGCAAAGAGCCAGATACAACTTAGCAGCTAACAACAACTGCTGTCGTTACCCTTCATGGTTTCAGTTCCACCTACTTCCTCTGGCTTCACAAAAAAAACTATCCTGACCACCTCTGGAAAGAGCACCATTACTCCTTAAATGCCAAGCTATTGGAGACTTCTCAGTTCCTCACTGACTGAACACCTATCTATAGCATTTGACATTAATAACTGCCTCCAACCATTTCTTTCAGTAACTCTGGTTGAACTCCTGGTTCTTATCTCTCTGGTTACTTGTTCCTTTGCTGGCTCCTCTTCCTCTTACCATCCTATAAACCTATAGGTCTTCACTTTAAAAAAACAATCATCCCCTACTGCAATTTGGGACCAGAGAAGATTACAAAGGTGAGTGGATGATGATGATGGTTGGTTAGGATATTGGAATCTTCATGAGGTAACTTCACCCACTCTCAGGGCATCTATATGCTAATGATTCACAAATCATTAATCACATTCTAGACCTTTCTCTTTGAGGTTCATATCTGAGCTTTATATAGAGAAAGACCATACATATATCCCAGTTTGTCAGGGTCATACCTAATATATGCTTGTCCTGGCATAATTAGTAACAGCACCCTGTTTCAATCTCAAAAGTGTCCTAGGTTGAACAACGTGTGTGCTAAGTTGCTTCAGTTGTATTCAACTCTTTGCGACCCTACAGACTATAGCCTGCCAGGCTCCTCTGTCCATCGGATTCTCCAGGCAAGACTACTGGAGTGGGTTGTCATTTCCTTCTCTAGGACTGAACAATAATAGTATATAATTAGCCTATTTCTATCTCATTACCTATTAGACATTTTCACTGGGTAGTATAAAGTCATCTCCAACTCACAGCACATCTAAAAGTATCCTAATCTTATCTTCCTTAAACTTGTTCCTCCTTCTGAATGCTTAAATATGGTTAAGGTAAAAACAAGGTGGGTTTCTCTGGTGGCTCAGTGGTAAAGAATCTACCTGCCGATTCAGGAGATAAGGGTTCAATCCTTGGGTTGGGAAGATTCCCTGGAGCAACCCACTCCAGTATTCTTGCCTGGGAAATCCCATGGATAGAGAAGCCTGGCAGGCTACAGTCCATGGGGTTGCAAAAGAGTTGGACACAACTTAGTGATTAAACAACAACCACCAATAAGGTATCCCTGATGTCTTAAGCTGGAAATCTAAGATTCTAAGTTTCTTCTCTCTCCCTTTCTCTCACATTTAACCAGACATAAAATCCTATCAATTTTCTCTCTTAAATGTTCTTCAAATATGTACCCTCCTCTCCATTTCCCCACCACTGCCTTGGTCAAGGCCATATTATCTTTCATTATTGCAACAATCTACTTCCTGACTTCCAGTCCTAGATTTTCTCCTCTAATCCATCTACACCACCTACGGCATGCCAGGTAGCATGCCAGGTACAAAAAATGCAAAATGAACAAGAGATGCTCCTGCTGAGCTCACAGGGTAGACTAACTCATCACTGTGATACAGGGTTGCATGCTGATACAGACATGCATAGGGTGATGATGGATACACACGAGCGGCCACAGAGCCTGACCAGTGTGAAAACAGGGAGGTGGTGATGGATTTTAGGGTAAATGGTGGTTAGTTAAGGTCATTAAAGGCAGATGGAGCAGCAGAAATGGGAAGGTGAGAAACGGCAGAGGACATGGGTGAGGCTCTTGTAAATCGAAAGCAGGGAGCAGCAATACACCAGACCAGAGAGTCTGAATGGGCACATCTAGAAAGGACTTGGATGCCACATTGAAGGGTCTGGCCTTTATATCCTGAAAGGGGGGGGGGNCTTAGTATAAAGATTTAGTATATTCTAAAGATGGCATTGTTAGTGCAACAGTTAAAAGGTGAATAATGGGTGTTAGAGTTTCGCCTCACACATGAAAAAACACAAGAGATTAACTAAATAATAAAATAATTTTTAAAATTGTAAGAGAACTAAAAAAAATTACAGATGAATAACTGATCTTAGAGGTAGACAAGATTTGTTTTCCAAACATAAAGCAAAAAAAGAACTATAAAATTAAAATGAATTACACTAAAAAACTATACATCAAGAAACACCATAAGCAAAATTAAAAGAAAAATGACAAACCTGGAAAAATATGTGCAAACATATACATAATAACCTAACCTAACCTAATTCTATGGCTCAGTTATACCAGTACTACAGTACATTAAGAAACAATGAAACTAAATTAAACTGGCAAAGGACACAAGCTGATGATCAACAAAAAGAAGAAATGCAGGGGAAAAAAACGAGTACAAATGTGTCTAATCAAAGCAATACAAATTAGAAATATAATTGCCATACACCAAGTGAGTTAGATAAAACTGCTAACAATGTGAAGGCACCGCGGACAGGCTGTCATAGCCACTGATGAAACTCTCAGTGAATTCAAACTTGGGAAGACAGAATTTGGACATGTGTATCAAAAATCTCCTAAAAGGTCCATGTCCTGTACTGTGGTCATCTCATTTCTAGGAATTTACCCCCCATGGAACCAATCAGAGCTACACATAAAGAATACATTCATTCAATACGTATTTATTGTATGTCCCCTGTGTCCTAGGTTTTAGGAGTTGAGAATATGGCAGCAAACAAAACACACCCATATCCCTGTTCTCATGGCTCTTACACTCCAGTGAGGGGAAAGAGAAAAGAAAGAAGAGTCAATTATACAGCGTAACAGAAATTGGGTGTTCTAGGGGAAAATGAAGCAGTGAAGGAGGATGGGGAATGTGTGCTTGGCTGTGTCTGTGTGGGGCGGGGGGCAATTTTGAAGAAGTGCTCTAGAAAAGCCTCACTGACAGAAGGGTGTTTGAGCGAAGATCTGAAGGTGAAGACTCAAGCTGAGCACCAGTTTTCCTGACAGGAGGAACAGAAAAAGTGAGCAGGGCTGCAGTGGGGTGTGTGCCCAAGGGCTCAGGGACCTCAGGGCACAGTGGAGGAGGAGGGGAGAGGAGCATGGGTAGAGAGGAGGAAAAGGGAAGAGCGGGGAGGATGCAGAGGACCTTAGAAGCCAACGCAACGACTTGGGCTTTGACCTTGAGTCAGATGGGAAGCAAATACTGCAATATTCTTGGCCCCAACCATGTAGCCTCAAGACAGTGGTCAAGGATCCTTTTAAAACAAAAGTCGGGTCGCCCCACTCCTCTCTTAAAACCCTCCAGAGATGGTGCCTGGATTGTAATGACTGATTTGTTTAGTGTTGCTGTGACTTTGTGATCTCTTCAACTGTGCCCAAACCCTGATATTCAAAGATGTACTAGGAATAGCGCATGGCAGAGAATCACTGCTGGAGCTGGTGTGATGTTAAGAGCCTGAGCGTCACAGTTAAGGTGGATCGGCCACCAATAAGCTTTCCACAGCATGTTTCTCCATCTCTGGTTCTTCACTGTAAAAAGGGGAAAATACTACCCACCTCCCAGGGTTATAAAGATTAAATAAGAAAATGCACTGTTTTTTTGTTTTTTTTTCCTTTCAAAGTGAACGGTGCCACTGGTGGCATGTGAGGTGATTTTAAAAGGCACAAAGACCTGGCATTAAGGGGCCATCTCTGGAGGAGGGAGGCACCAGCTGGATGAGAGGGAAGTGTCCTTTGAGGAATACAAAGGGCTCCCAGGAGGAGGAGAACAGGAGAGCGTTTTGAGACAGTACTCTGGTCTAGGGGGCTTCCCTAGTGGCTCAGCAGTAAAGAACCTGCATGCAATGCAGGAGAGGCAGCTTTGGTCCCTGGGTCAGGAAGAGCCCCTACAGGAGGGCGACACATCCCATTCAAGTGCTCTTTACTGGAGAGCCCCGTGGACAGAGAGGAGCCTGGCGGGCTACAGTCCACAGCGTCGCCAAGAGTTGACACAATGGGCACGACTGAAGCGACTGGGCACGCGTGCACTCTGGTCTGGGGTTTCCTGCTCTCTGACCTCTCTTGCTGCTGGAGATAATGCCGGGTGGTGCAGCTCTGGCCCGTTGGGTAGAGGGGATAGTCTGCTGGGAGCCTTGGGAAAGAACTTTTCTTCTCTGATTAAAAAATGGAAGACATACAGGCATGCAGGAAGAGCTTTTTGTCTCCTTCCTGACCGTAGGAGGATGTAGTCCCTGGAGCTATGGCAGCCGTTCTGTGTGCACGATGTTAGAAGGCTAAGGACCAAAGGTGGTGGGGAAAGGTCCAGGTGGAGCCTGGGTCCTTGAAGGTGTTCACTGAGCCGATGAGCTGATAAGAACAACTGACCCTAGGACCACCCACCTTCAGACCTCCAAGGGAGCCAGTGGATGGCCTTATGAGTATGTTTGTAACCACAGGTGAGGTCCAAGGACACAGACCACTGAATCACCGGGGGAATGGTTCAACCCCACAACCCAGACCCTGCCCAGCTCAGCTAAAACAGTATCTCTGTGGGAGCGCCTAGGAGTCTGTATTTTAGACTTGCCAGCTACAGTGGTTTCCTATTGCTTCTGTAACAAATTACCATAAACCCAGTGCCTTAAAATGACTCCAATTTATTCTCTTACAGTTCTGGAGGTTCAGAAGTCTAAAACTGCAGTGTTGACAGCCCTGTGTTCCTTCTGGAGGCTTCACCGGAGAATCTGTTTCCTTGACTTTTCTAGCTTCGAGGCTACCTGCACCCCTTGGTTTGCATCCCCTTCTTCCATCTTCCAAATGTCCATTCCAACCTCTGCTTCTGTTGTCCCATCTTCTTCTGCCTCTAACCTTCTTGCCTCCCCCTGATAAGGACCCTTATGATTACATGGAGCACAGACAAATAACCCAGGATAATCCAGACAATAAGAATTTCAAGATCCTTAACTTAGAAACATTCACAGACTCTCTCTTACTATGGGTAACATGGGTGGGGGAGGGAGGGCACTATTCTGATCACCACATCACCTGCACTGCAGGCAGAGTCTTTACCATCTGAGCCACCAGGGAAGCCCTCAGATGACTACAGGACCATTAAAAATCATAAGTGTAAGACACTATTTGTTGACATGCAGGTGAAAACATCTTAATAAATCACTTACTGGTCATAGAAACTCAACCTAGTGGTTCTGAATGAGAGCAGAGATGGCGGAAGAGTATAGAAAATGGAGAAAACAGTTGGGAAAAGCTTTATGCATTAGAATTATTTAGGATGTTTTTCCAAAATGTAACCCAAGTCCTGCCCAGACCTAGTGAAATGGGATAGCCAGCTGGGAAAAAACCCTGATGCTGGGAAAGACTGAAGGCAGGAAGAGAAGGGACGACAGAGGATCAGATGGTTGGATGGCATTACTGACTCGATGGACATGAGTGTGAGCAAACTCTGGGAGATGGTGAAGGACAGGGAAGCCTGGCATGCTTCAGTCCATGGGGTCATAAAGAGTCGGACACAACTGACCAAGAACATCCAGGTAAAGGCTACATGCATGTCTGGGTGAATAAGCCTCCCTAGAACGCATTCTGCTACAACCCCTGGATAAAATAACCTGCCAAATAACCTCCAATTATGCCTTAGTTTTCTCATTTCATCATCTTAAAATAGTTTTTAAAAATATATACAACCTGCCTATCTCTCATGAGCATGTGAGGATCGAGGAATGCTGAAGAATTTTATAATTGGTAATGAGCTAGATAAGTATCACTGGTGACTATTAGAAGAAACTGATACATACTATAAATGGTGGTGTTGCGCAAAATGATTCATTCAGAGAGACTCCAGTTACTCAGAACCAACAAAGCAAGTAAAAAGAAGTCCTTGAGGAAAAAAAAAAAGAAGAAATCATAAAGCCCATGCATCAGCTTCATGTGTTATTATGCCCTCCCTGAGTATCTATTTAAGTTTAAAGATTATTTTATTTGTTTTTCCCCTACATAATAGATCGTAAATGGAAATTAGTGGGGAGAATGGATTTAAAAAGAAGCACAATGATAGTAACCACCCCCCACCCCCCCAAAAAAAAGGAAAAGAAAAAGGTGGCTAACAATTAGAAACCAGGGTTGTGGGATTAAAAAATGTTGACACAAGAGCTCAAAAAATTTAGTGCATGGGATCATTTAAAATAGAGACAAATAGGACCATGCCCCTCACTAGCCCTGCCCTAAAGGGCTCTGTATTCCAACGGAATACCTCAGCAATCTAAATGAAGAAAAGGCAGCATTATGTTCAATGCTTTCTGGGGAGACAATGTAATAATAACAACAATATAGGGAAATGACATAGGAAATATTTTTATTGAACAAGTTTACATTAAACAAATTTGGGTGCTTAAAGAGAAAGTTCAAACATCTATGAAATGCACGTATACAGAATGCCTGAATAAATAATACACCACCGTATAAACCATAGCTGTTGTAAATCTAAACATAAGTTCCGCTGATATGAAGGAAGTCCTCACACAGTATAAGAGTTCAATAAATCTGTGTTGCCTGAGAGACAGAAATTGACATTGTCACTTTCATGGATGAAGGATGGTGTTAGACTGGTCCATCTGCTGGCTGTGGAGTATGTGGTAACAACACCACACCTTTAAATCTGTATAATTACTTATTTTTACACATTATGAAGTGCGTTGACATCACCATCTTTGTTGCTCCCTATACCTCAAAGCTCCAAGTAGGCCCAGCTGCTACCACCCCACTTTACACTTGAGGAGTTGAGGTTCAAAGACAACGTTCTCAGAATGCCACAATGACCAAGCAGCAAAGCGTAGATTCCAGATACAGGTTTTTTTTTTTTTTTTTTCAAATTTATGTTATTGCAAATATCACTTTACTTCACTATTTAAAGAAGACTCTTTGCCAAACCACATTTCTGCAAACAGATTCATATGGAAATTTTAAGTATGGCAATATATCCATTTATCTATCTACCTACCTATTTATAAAGCAGCAAATTTTTAACATATCTTTTAAAAATATATCTTTTTCTTTTCAAAATGCCCACACACTGGCTAAGCATCTATAAACAGCTTTAGTTCAGAGTGAGATTTTTATGACTGAATCTTAAACACTTAAGTAAACAGAAAATGCTAAAATGACCTAAGCTAATAAAATCATTACCTCTAAAAACAAAAAGCTCAAAATGTACAGATCTCACAAATATTCAGTTGCTATATGAAATGCTGCAGTTATTCCAATGGTATATTTTTGCTTTTATTTATTTGTTGTGGACTACTAGGCTTCTGTGCAATTTCAACCCACATACATTGATGACACACAGAGCTTAAAATGCCATGATTCATCAGGCTGCCACAGTCATGCAGCTCAGTTACACACCTATCGGATGTGAAGCTGCGCTCTGCGTAATGTACATTCACGCTCTTCTGCCCCCACCATGCGTTGCTGTAACACCAGCAAAGCATATTCATCCACCTCCGACCCACCCTCCCACTCGAAGTAAATAAAAAATCATGTAAAGCACCCTTCCTCAGAAACCATCTTTTTCACATTAACAGTAAAAAACTCTTACTATGAGTTAGACCACTTTTATACCATTACCTTTTGGTTCTTTGCAGAGAAACCAAAGTACAAAACACAAGAGTATTTTGAGATTATTTAACATGTAATTAAACAAACTATAGTTAAGATTTTTTGACATGCCTAAGAACACTAACTCTGGAGTCAAATCATCCTGAGACAGACAGGGTTTCAAGTTCCAGCTTGACTGTGTGCTGGCGATCTGACCTTAGACAACTTGCTTAAGCCTCAATTTTCTCAGCTGTAAAAATGGGACAGAATTAGAACCTGAAGCATGGTGTTATCATGTGGGTTAAATGAGATTATGAATGTAAAGATGTTGGCACAGTCTCTAAAAATGATAAAGTAAGGTATTATAGCTGTTTTGTTATTAATAATTACTAAATTAGATAATGCTCATTAAATTCAATACTGCACACTGGTCCCTGGTGTTGCAAGGCAAGCTCCCTTGCTCCTCGCCATCAGGCCTCATTCACTGCTGTCAGCAGTGATGAATCTCATGTACAGGTTTGGGATACACACTGGAGATTAGATGGAGCTCCACTTACTTAAGGCATTAGGTCAGACTGGAGTACAGGAAAGAAACATTTTTATTGAATAAATCTCATCATCTGACTAGCATTCAAAATGTACCTCTGTCCCTGCAATTCAATATAAAACCAACTCCACCTTTTTCTTCTTTGTTTAACAAACATTTACTGACTGTCCACTGTGTCAGGCTCTAGGCTAAGCTTAAGAAAAGAACTAGGAGAAAGTAAGATCTCTGGCTGGTTAATTATTCATAATTTTCTCCTCCTTGTCACTTCATACTCTGATGGAAAGATGTATACCTAACAAAGCATAATAAAGACTAGAAAAGATCAGCTACTTTCTTCAAATGCTTTAAAACATAAGTAATGGGAGAAACCAACATGTCCCTTCCTACTTTCATTGCTGTAACTGGGCTACAATACTTTCTTTTTTCACTTAAAAAAATGCCAGTAATGTTTGGCAAGTGAACCCCAAGAAATGAGGAATGTACACAAAAAATTTAGAAAGCTTTAAGTCTCATTAAGAGTAGACGTATCCATCTTTTTTAAATATCCATTATGTGTGTATGCAACTGAACCTTAGATCCCAAATCTCAATCTCTTGAATTGCTCTGAAAAATACTGGTGCTCATCACAGTCATAAATATTTCCACTGTCCTATGCTTCTATTCTGTTTGATGGATTATAGGCTTGAGTAGTATATTAGGATTTACTTGGCTATAAGTAGTGGCTCAGATGGTAAAGAATCTGCCTATAATGCAGGACACCCCGGTTTGATCCCTGGGTCAGGAAGATCCCTTGGCAAAGGGCATGGCAACCCACTCCAGTATTCTTGCCTGGAGAATCCCATGGACAGAGGAGCCTGGCAGGCTACAACCACAGGATTGCAAAGAGTCAGACACACCTGAAGCGACTTATCACCACCACATAAGTAAAGAAATACTAACAGTGGCTGAATGACTAAGAGTTTATTTTTTTTCTCATGAAGTTAGTAAGTCTGGGGTTCACAGCTCAGGACTAGAAAGATGGTTCAAAGGGAACTGTTCACTATCCTCATGGTAGCTCATGGTCACAAGAGAGTTGCTATCCACCAGCTATTTCATCTACCTTCTATAAGAATATATAAGAATAAATATAAGAATATATAAGAATAAATAAGAATAAAAGAATAAGATATAAGAATAATAAGAATATATAAGAATAAATATATAAGAATAAATTCAAAAGTCTTGTCTTCATGAGGCTTTGTCTTTTTATTTAAGAAGGCATATTCTCCCCAGGGACCTTACCCACATCTCACAGACAAGAACAGAGCAGAATGTAGCCACTTCATCTAGAAGGGTGTCAGAACATCATGTATTTTAGCTTAGTACAGAGCTACCCCAAATAAAATCAGAGCTCTCTTAAAGACAGAATGAAGAGGAGAGGATTCTGGGAGATGGTAGTGTAGGAAGCTCCAGGAATCTGTCTCTCCACCTAGAAAACAATTGCACGGGCACAATCTTTTGAAATTCTGGCATCTGTTGAAGGCTTCCAACTTCTAGGGGAAGACTTCCATGGTAAACGGCAGTAAGTTTTGGTTACTTTCAGTCAATTACAGCTCTTAGCACAGAAGTAGCTGGCCACCTTCCTACCCCGGGGTATGCACATGCTCCTGAGTAGCTTGCAAGCAGCTCGTAACAGTTAGGGGAGCAAAAAGGATCCTGTTCTCTAAATATTAGGGGGTCTGGGCTCTCATTGTTGCTTCTGATGATGTTAGTATAGACAAAGAAGTAGAAATCATTGTTGCTGCACTTGCCCCCCTCCATATTATTGCAAGCCCCTCCCCTTCCACTTGAAATGACTTTCCAAGGGGTTTTAAAGGGCCAGAATCTACCCACCACACCTAGACATTAAAGACTAGGACATTGAAAAACTGTAATACATAGGTAAAATAAGAACATAACCATGTACACCTAAAGAAAGGCTCAGGAAAGACCAGAGAAAACCTTAAATTTACACCTCAGGCTGATCTTGGCACAGACAGGCTACCACATTCTAAAAAGCAAAAATGACCAACAAAAACAATACAAGAAAACAGCAAACCTTGAGGAAGAGGGTCTGAAACCTTGATTTCCAGAATTATAACATTATTAGATTCACATGTCCTGTGTTCACCAAAAAGAACCCCACAAGGCATGCAATAAAACAGGAAAACACGATCCATTAAAAGGAAAAAATAAATCAACAGAAACTGTCCTCAAAAAAAGATCTAATGGAGATATAATAGACAAAGACTTTAACACACTGTCCAAAACTGCTCAAAGAAGTAAAGGGAGATGTGGAGAAAGTCAAGAAAATGATGTGCAAACAAAATGGAAATTTCAATAAAGAGAAAGAAAACCTAAAAGGGAAACCAAAAAGAATGTCTAGAGCTGAAAAGTACTATAACTCAAATGAAAAATTCACTAGAGAGATTCAAAGGCAGATTTGCACAGAAGAAAGAATCAGCAAACTTGAAGATAGGACAATGAAAATAATCAAAGCTGAGAAGACAAAGAAAAAAATATTGAAGAAAAGTGAAGAGAACCTAAGGGACCTGTGGAACACCATCAAGTGGACCAACATGTGCACTGTGGGAGTCCCAGAAGAAGAGAGAATATTTGATGAAATAATGGCTGGAATTCCCACATTGATTAAAGTCACGAATATAACCATCCAAGAAGCTCAAGAAACTCCAAGTAAAACAAAGTCTACGAGACCTACATATAATACAACTTTCAAAAGACAAAGACAGAGTCCTGAAGGCAATAAGACATAAGCAAATCATTATATATAAGGGATCTTCAATAAGATTATCAGCACATTTCTCATCAGAAATTGGGAGGCCAGAAAACAGTAGGCTGATTTACCCAAAGTACTAAAAGGAAAAAACCTGTCAGCCAGGAATCCTATATCTGGCAAAACTATCCTTCAAAAGTGGGGAGAAATTAAGACATTCCTGGATAAACATAAACTAAGGGAGTTCATGATGACTGCTGCTGCTGCTGCTAAGCCACTTCAGTTGTGTCCAACTCTGTGTGACCCCATAGACAGCAGCCCATCAGGCTCCCCCATCCCTGGGATTCTCCAGGCAAGAACACTGGAGTGGGTTGCCATTTCCTTCTCCAATGCGTGAAAGTGAAAAGTGAAAGTGAAGTCGCTCAGTCGTGTCCGACTCTTAGCGACCTCATAGACTGTAGCTCACCAGGCTCCTCCACCCATGAGATTCTCCAGGCAAGGGTACTGGAGTGGGTTGCCATTGCCTTCTCCATCATGATGACTAGGACTGTCTTAAAGCAAATGCTGAAGGGAGTCCTGCAAAGTGAAACGCAAGGACACCAGACGGTAACTCAAAGTCATATGGAGAAATACGTAGACACATGGGCACATAGAAAAGCTAGTATTATTGTAAAAATGGGTTTTAATTGCACTTTTGGTTTCCTACATGATCTAAGAGACTAATAAGATTTTTTAAAAAAATTATTAGTGTAAAACTGTAACTTTGGTTTGTAACTTCAAATCTTGTCTTCTGTATAATTTAAGAGACTGGTGCATTTGAAAGAATTGTTAGTTTATGCTTATGGAACACGGGGCTTAAAGGTGTAAGTCTGTGACATCAATAACTGAAAGGGGTTGGGAAGGAGCTACAAAGGAGCAGAGTTTTTGTATGTTATTGAAACTAGGTTGCTATAAATTCAAATTTATATTCAAATGTTATAACTTTAGTATGTTAAATGTAATCCCCATGGTAACCAGAGAGAAAATAGCTATAGAATATACCCAAAAAGAAATGAGAAGAGAATTTAAACATTTTTAAACATTTAAACTATGAAAGAAAAATTCAACTCAACGCAAAAGAAGATAGTAATACAAAATATGAGGGACAAAATCTGTAAGTTATATAGAAAACAAATAACAGAATGACAGAAGTCCTTCCCTTATCAATAATTACTTTAAATCTATTGCACTTTCATAAACAAACAATCTGAAAGAGAAATTACAGAAACAATTCCATTTATGATAATATCAAAAAGAATAAAATAGGAATTAATTAAGGAGGTGAAAAAGACTCCCACAATGGGAACTACAAAACATTGCTGAAAGAAATTAAATGAAGTATAAATAAATGAAAACACATCCCATATTCATGGATTGGAAGGCTTAATATTATTAAACTGTCAATACTACCCAAAGTAATCTACAGATTCAATGAAATTCTTATCAAAATTCCAATGACTTTTTTTTGCAGAAATACAAAAATCATCCGAAAATTTATATCAACTCTCAAGACATGCTGAATAGCCAAAAAATCTTGAAAAAGAACAAAACTGGATGGACTTTCACTTTCTAATTTCAAATTTTACAACAAAGCTACCATAATCAAAACAGTGTGGTAATGGCATAGAGACAGACATATAGACCAATGGAATGGAATAGAGAGCTCAGAAATAAACCCTCACATATACAGTTAATTATTTTTGACAAGGGTGCCAAGACTACTCACTCTTTCAATAAAGGGTGCTGGGACAACTGGATATCCAGATGCAAAAGAATGAAGTTGGACTTATCTAACACCATATACAAAAATAAATTAAAGATGAAGTAAGAACCTAAAAGTAAGAACTAAATCAATAAAAATAATCTTGGATGAAAACAAGGTAAAAACTTTACAACATTGGATTTGGCCTTCATTTCTTGGCTACAATACCAAAAGCATAGGCAAATAAATAATAGACAAATTAGATTTTATGAAAATTTTAAAATATTGTGCATCAGAAGACACTATCAACAGAGTAAAACGGCAACTCACAGAATGGGAGAAAATATTCTTAAATCATGTATCTGATGAAAGATTAATATCCAGAAATACAGAGAACTCTTAAAACTCAACAACAAAAACAACCCACTTCAAAACTGGGTAAAGGAGGATGCTAGGGGCTGGTGCACTGGTTGACCCAGAGGGATGGTATGGGGACAGAGGTGGGAGGGGGGTTCAGGATGGGGAACATGTGTACAACTGTGGCGGATTCATGTCAATGTGTGGCAAAACCAATACAATATTGTAAAGTAATTAGCCTCCAATCAAAATAAATTTATATTAAAAAAAAGTGGGTAAAGGATCTGAATAGACATTACTCCAAAGAAGACATATGAATGGCCAACAAGCACATGAAAAAATGCTCAATTCACTAATCACTGCTGCTGCTGCTCAGTAGCTTCAGTCGTGTCCGACTCTGTGCGACCCCATAGACGGCAGCCCAGCAGGCTCCCCCAGCCCTGGGATTCTCTAGGCAAGAACACTGAAGTGGGTTGCCGTTTCCTTCTCACTAATCACGAGGGCAATCCAAATCAGAACTATAAGGGTGGCTACTATCAAAAACAAAACAAAATGAAACCTAGAAAGCATCTAGTGCTGGTGACTTCCCAGGTGGCAGAGTGGTAACGAATCTGCCTGCCAATGCAGGAAATGCAAGAGATGCAAGTTCCATCCCTGGGTCAAGAAGAGCCCCTGGAGTAGAAAGTGGCAACCCACTCCAGTATTCTTGCTTGGAAAATTTCGTGGACACAGGAGCCTGGCAGGCTACAGTCCATGGGGTCACAGAGTCAGACACGACTGACTGCCAGCACAGAACAGCAGCATCAAGTGCTGGCAAGGATGTGAAGTCAGAACCCTTGTGCCCTGCTGATGAGAACATAAACTGGTACAGCCACTGAGGAAAAGACCATGGTGGTTTCTGAAAAAATTTAAATAGAACCACCTTATGATCCAACAACTCTACTTCTGGGTGTATACCCAAAGAACTGAAAGTCAAGGTTTCAAAGAGATACTTATACACCCATGTTCATAGCATTTTTCACAACAGCTAAAATGTGGAAACAACCAGGTATCCATTGAAACATGAATGGACAAGCAAGTCGTGTTATATACATATAAAGGATTATTATTCAACCTTGAAAAGTGAGAAAATTCTGCAACATACCACAAGTTGGATGAACATCACTGATGGATGAGGACATTATGCTTACTGAAATGAGCCAATCACAAAAAGACAAATACTATATACTTCCACTTACATGAAGTACTTAAAGTAGTCAAAATCATAAAGACAGTGTAATGGTGGCTGCCAGGGGCTGGAGGTAGGGGAGAATGGAAAGTTATTGTTTAATGAGTATGGAGTTTCAGTTTTGGGGTTTTTTTTAAATATTTTTTTTTTTTTGGCTGCAATGGGTCTTAGTTACAGCATATGGGATTTAGTTCCCCAACCAGGGATCAAACCTATGTCTCCGGCATTGGAGTTTGGAGTCTTAACCACTGGTTCACCAGGGAAGTCCCGAGTTTCAGTTTTACAAGATGAAAAGACCTATGGGGATGGATGGTGGTGATGGCTGCACACAATACGAATTTATTTAATACCACTGAACTGTACACTTACAAAGGGTTGAGATGTTAAAGGCTAGGTTATGTATATTTTACCACCAAAAGAAGCAAACAAATAAACAAAACCAAAATAAAGGAACATGGGAATAGATATAGTACTGATAATTAATAAAATCTGACATAAGTGGTAGGAGACTGTGGCTTAAATTTGTGACTTCACTGGGGGGACAATGTCAAATTATTAGTAACAATTAAAACAACTTTGTATTGCTGGTAATTAATAGTAATAACCACATAACACCTTTAAACTTATTCACATAGTGCTTTTCCCTGAGGATCTCCATGTTCTGTACACATATTTCTCACAAAGTTAAACGATAAATTTTTCAGGGAATATATAAGGTAAAGGAAAGAAACAGAATGCAGAACTACAGTATGAGTCCTTGTACCAAGTACTAACCCCTGGAGAAGGAAATGGCACCCCACTCCAGTACTTTTGCCTGGAGAATCCCAGGGGTGGAGGAGCCTGGTGGGCTACAGTCCACGGGGTCGCAGAGAGTCAGACACGACTGAGTGACTTCACTTTCACTTTCACCAAGTACTAGTATGTTACACATGGGACTTCATTTTCTCCTCTCAGAGGAAATTCAAAAAGGTTAGGCAGGCTTTTAGTGGCACTTCACGAGAAATGCAATCTGAGTCTCATAGGTTCACCAAAACAGAATGTGCTCAAACAGACTCTTCATGAACCCCAAACTCACTTCCAATCAGAGGTTTTGCAAGCCCTGTCCTTGTGAGTAGTATGTATAGTGAAACTAAAAAAGGTCTCAATATTTAGGTCAATGGAGGGGAGGGAAAAAACAGGGAAGGGGGTAAAAGGTAGAGCTTTGATTACCATGAAACCACTCCTGAGGATTTAGAAGAACTAAAAGATGCTCGCTCCTGAGAAGAAAAGCTATGACAAACCTAGACAGCATATTAAAAAGCAGAGACATCACTTTGCCGACAAAGGTCTATATAGTGAAAGCTATGGTTTTTCCAGTAGTCATGTACAGATGTGAGAGTTGGACCATAAAGAAAGCTAAGCACCAAAGAATTGATGCTTTTGAACTGTGGTGTTGGAGAAGACTCCTGAGAGTCTCTTGGACTGCAAGGAGATCAAACCAGTCAATCCTAAAGGAAATTAATCCTTGATATTCATTGGAAGGACTGATGCTGAAGCTGAAGCTCCAGTACTTTGGCCATCTGATGCCAAGAGCCGACTCATTAGAAAAGACCCTTATGCTGGGAAAGGTTGAAGGCAGGAGGAGAAAGGACGACAGAGAATGAGAGGGTTGGAGGGCATCACCGACTCAATGGACATGAGTTTGAGCAAACTCCAGGAGGTGGTAAAGGACAGGGAAGCCTGGTGTGCTGCAGTCCATGGGGTTGCAAAGAGTCAGACACGACTGAGCAACTGAACAACAACAAAACCATGTCACCAATTATGTACATGGCTCAGCTGTAAAGAATCTGCCTGCCGAGCAGGAGATGCAGGTTCAATCCCTATGTCAGCAAGATCGCCTGGAGAAGGAAATGGCAACCCACTCCAGTATTCCTGCCTGGGAAACCCCAGGGACAGAGGGTTGCAGAGTCAGACATGATTTAGCGACTAAAAACAACAATGTATAAAATAGGTAACTAAAGAAAAACTATTGTATGGCACAGGGAACTCATTGGTGTTTGTTCTGCTGTGACCTACACAGAAAGGAAATCCAAGAAAGAGGGGATGTATAAATATGTACGGCTGATTCATGTTGCTACACAGCAGAAACTGATACAGCAGTATAAAGCAATTGTACTCCAATTGAAAAAAAAAGATTTTGCCATTTTTGTAAATGTGAATACTAGTTATATTGCTTTTTATGGTTATTATGAACTGAAAATAAAGTAGTAAATGTATTTTACACACCAAAAACAATATATGAACAACAAGGATACAGTATATAGTGCAAGGAATAATAGCCATTGTCCTGTAACAAGTTTTAATGGAATATAATCTGTAAAAATACTGAATCACTATGCTGTACACCTAAAACTAATACTGTGAATCAACTATACTTCAATTTTTTTAAAAAAGGCTTTTTAAAAACCCAGCATGGACAGACTTCATGGTTTACTTACTGTGAGGTTTAGGCATAAAAACTTTCATTAGAGAAGCCATGAATGTATATAGATATGTATAATTTTTATCTGATTATCAAATACTCAATTTTTTTTCTAATTGCTAAGTCATTTAGTCATTTAGTGAATAACTGTACTGAATTATAGTCTAAATACAGACTCTGGTCAAAATTTTTTTTTTAAATGAGATATAATGAAACCCTGGTGGCTCAGACTGTAAAGTGTCTGCATGCAATGCAGGAGACCTGGGTTTGATCCCTGGGTTGGGAAGATCCCCTGAAGAAGGAAATGGCAACTCCCTCCAGTACTCTTGCCTGGAAAATCCCATGGATGGAGGAGCCTGGTAGGCTACAGTCCATGGGGTTGCAAAGAGTCAGACACAACTGAGTGATTTCTTTCATGACATAAATATTGTATCAGTTTTAGGTGTACAATATAATGATTTGATTTTACATATACTACAAAATGATTTCTACTATAAGTCTGGTTAACATACATCACCATATAGTTACAGCTTTCTTCTTGTGAAGAGAACTTTTACGATCTGTTCTCTTAACTTTCAAACATACAATACAATATCGTTAATCATGGGCTTCCCCTGGTAGCTCAGTGGTAAGGAATCTGCCTGCAATGCAGGAAAGCCACAAGAGACACAGGTTCAACACCTGGGTCAGGAAGATCCCCTGGAGGAAGGCATGGCAACCTATTCTTGCCTGGTGAATCCCATGGACAGAGGAGCCTGGCAGGCTACAGTCCATGGGGTCGAAAAGAGTGGGACATGACTGAAGTGACAGCCCATACATACACACATTGTTAATCCCAGTCACCAGGATTTCTTTAAGTGGAAGTGTATACATTTTGATTGCCTTCACTTCTCTTGTGCACCCCCTGCTCTCTGCCCCTGGCACCATCAATCTATTCTCTATGAGTAAGGTTAACAATTCTAACCAAATTTTAAACTATGCTGTTTCACATGTTAACAGATTTAAAAAAATCATCCTTTCCCCTCCCCGCAAATTAAATAAAAATAAATAAAGTCATGTCATCTAAGATATGATTCCCTTAAATTCAAATATGAGTGCACAGATGGGAGTACTGTCCCAAGGAAATTAAACTTTCAGAGAACATGTATGCCATATATTCAGGTCAAGAATATATTAAAATTTGGTAGGTATCATATAGCCATTAATTAACATTATAATTGCTTCTGAACATTCAGAGTTTCTGCCTCAATCAGAGCATATTTCTAAAATTTTAACCAAGCTGTAGACTAAAAAAAAGAGTAGTATCACAATATTATTACTAAGCAAAATACTAAAACACAATGGAAGCTATTTGCCACTGAGCACATATACAACTCCTATTGTTATTTAAGAGAGCTGAGTGCACATGCATTTGGAAGAAAAAAAAAGAAATACACTGTAATGCCTCAGAGCTATTATAAGTGATGCATTAGTTTCCTAAAACTAAATAAGAAAAGCAGAGACTGGCTAGATTTTCAGTTTTCAAATATGTACATGTTCAATCAATTATTTACTTCATGTTCATTTTAATTTTAAAAATTACCCCAAGTAAAATGGTTGCATCACTGATGTATTAGATCATAACACTCTTTACAGGAAAGCAAAGATAAGTTTAGTAAGTTTAATATACTAAATAAAGGATCCTTTTCTCGGCCGAGAAAACATGTGAGCTGAAATCAAGCATGAGGAGTTCTGGAGTCAGCTTCATAATTACTTATGACCCCACAAGTAGTAAGAGCAGAAATTCTTTAGGAAAAAAAAATGGTTTTAATTCATGATTAATTATGTGGCTGGGTACAAATTCACCACTAGCTATGCAGATCATACAGTCTCAAAAGCAAATAAATATACACTCTCTGTTTTGAGATCTTGGTCTTTCTTTGAAGAAGAATGGGTGTGGTAGTGGTTGGGGAGGGGGCCCTAAAGCTGGAACAGGCTCGGGAAGTTCTTCCAAGACTTTCGTTTTAAGAAAGATAGATAAACAAACCAACATTGGGTCCATTGATTGAGGAATATTTGCCTGGTTGCAATAATGAATACATTTCTTTTCTGCAGTGTGTGTTTTGAGGAGGTGGACGTGACTTTTAATTGTATATTACCAAAACAGGTTTACAACACTTTCTGTTTTAAAACTAATAAAACAAAATTTTTTTAAGTAAAACTTTTCTCCCCTGTGGACAAAGACTTGGGCCCGCTAATGGCTTTATACAAGTTGGTTTTTAAAACCTGGAAACTGATTGGGTGACATTTAATCTCCGAGATTAAAATCACTTAGTGAATATTGTATTGTTCCACTGTTCTCACTGTCATTTTGGCATTTGGGGCCTCGCTCTGCTGCTTCTGCTGGCGCACTTACCAGCTAATGAAACCTAGCCCAGGAGCAGCTGCCTGAATCTATGTCACACTGCATCTGGCACCCATCTATCTTCCAGCCATCTAAATTCACCTCTGAAATCATACAAAAGCAGCGCAGAGCTCCCTGCAGCCACACCAACACACCAGTCTTTGTTTCATCAAGGATGTAAAGCAATTTCAGACTTTTTTTTTTTTTAATTTGCCACATATTTCAGAGGAGCGGCTTTTGAAAGGAATGGGGGAAAGTTTTTTTTTCTTTTTAATTATGAGAATATCAAGTCTTAAAAATATCCTGTTAAAATTTGCTAGACCATCATTAGTACAGTTTTGGCTGAAATAGTACATTTAAGGGCTTGCCAGGAGAGACACGCTGGTGCCGACTGATCCCAGACAAGGAGGCGAGTCTGCTTAAAATTCTTGAGTTGTCACGGTTATTAAATATGCTGTGCCACGAAACCTTCCAGTACTCAAGGTTTTCTCCATATCAGCTCTGCTAAATTATCGAAAACGCTGGTTTTAGCAGGAAAATTATTTACATGTGCATCCAAGGAACATTATTTTCAAGAACCATTATATGAGAGAAAAAGGTTTTATAAATGAGGGGCTATCTCTATATATACATATAGTTAGATATAGATATTTCTTTTAGATGAACTCTTTTTCTAAAAATTTTAATTAGTTTGATCACTCTGTAACAATTGAGTCTTCTCTGCCCTGCTGAAGACAATGTCTTTTATAAGGGGACACCATCTTCTTTAACTGCAACGGCTAAGTCTTGAGCCATTAAGAAGGAGTATATAACAAACATGTACTACTGCATCTCAAAGGAAAGTCAAGTCATAGATGATGCTTAAAGCAAGCTTAGATATAAAACTTTATTTCTTAGAAATGAAACTAAAAAAACTTTCTTTTTCTTTGCTCATTCATCAGTTTTTATTCACATATATTTTATATATATATAAAAAATCAGTTTCCCTTTATACAGTGTTTTATCTGTACATTTTCTTTATATTGTGGTTTGCGTTTGCCATTTCAACTTTTTTTAAGGTGCACAATTCAGTGGCATTAAGAAAATTCATATTGTTGTACAACCATCACGATTATCCATTTCCAGGATTTTTTCATCATCCCAAACAGAAATTTCATACCCATTAAATGACCAACCTAGAGAGCATATTAAAAAGCAGAGACATTACTTTGCCAACAAAGGTCCATCTAGTCAAGGCTATGGTTTTTCCAGTGGTCATGTATGGATGTGAGAGTTAGACTGTGAAGAAAGCTGAGCGCTGAAGAATTGATGCTTTCGAATTGTGGTGTTAGAGAAGACTCCTGAGAGTCCCTTGGACTGCAAGGAGATCCAACCAGTCCATTCTAAAGGAGATCAGTCCTGGGATTTCTTTGGAAGGAATGATGCTAAAGCTCAAACTCCAGTACTTTGGCTACCTCATGTGAAGAGTTGACTCACTGGAAAAGACTGATGCTGGAAGGGATTAGGGGCAGGAGGAAAAGGGGATGACAGAGGATGAGATGGCTGGATGGCATCACCAACTCGATGGACATGAATTTGAGTGAACTCCAGAAGTTGGTGATGGACAGGGAGGCTTGGCGTGCTACAATTCATGGGGTCACAAAGAGTCAGACACGACTGAGTGAACTGAACTGAAACGCTAAATCTCCATTCCTTCTGGCCCTCATCCTCTGACAACCTCTATTCTACATTCTGTCTCCATGAATTTGACTATTTTATGTAACTTAAGTGGGGGCTTCCCAGGTGGAGCAAGTGGTACAGAACCTACCTACTAATGCAGGAGATGTAAGAGATGTGGGTTCAACCCCTGGTTCAGGAAGATCCCTTGAAGGAGGGCATGGTAACCCACTCCAGTTTTCTTGCCTGGAGAATCCCATGGACAGAGGAGCCTTGTGGGCTACAGTCCATAGGGTCACAAAGAGTCAGAGACGACTGAAGTGACTTTGCACACACACATAACACAGGCAAATATAAGCACATATATAAGTGCTGCAGTCCATGGGGTTCAAAGAGTTGGACACAACTGAGTGACTGAACTGAACTGAATTAATATGTAAGTAGGGTCATGTTCTTCTCTCTCTGGATTATTTCACTTATTATGTTTTCCAGGTTCACCTACGTTGTAGCATGTATTTGGATTTCATTTCCATCTAAGGATGAATAACATCCTATGGTATGCATATCTCACGTTTTGTTTACCCATTCATCTGCTGATAGACATTTGGGCTGCTTCTGCCTTTATGTTAGGCTGAATAATGCTGCTAATGAACACTGGCATGCAAGTATCTGTTTGAGTTCCTGCTTTCAATTGTTTGGGGTATATACATAGAAGTGGAATTGCTGGATCATAGAAGAACTGTACAAAAAAGATCTTCACGACCAAGATAATCATGACAGTGTGATCACTCACCTAGAGCCAGACATCCTGGAATGTGAAGTCAAGTGGGCCTTAGAAAACATCACTACAAACAAAGGTAGTGGAGGTGATGGAATTCCAGTGGACCTATTCCAAATCCTAAAAGATGATGCTGTGAAAGTGCTGCCCTCAATATGCCAGCAAATTTGGAAAACTCAGCAGTGGCCACAGGACTAGAAAAGGTCAGTTTTCATTCCAATCCCAAAGAAAGGCAATGCCAAAGAATGCTTAAACTACCGCACAATTGCACTCATCTCACATGCTAGTAAAGTAATGCTCAAAATTCTCCAAGCCAGGCTTCAGCAATACGTGAACTGTGAACTTCCAGATGTTCAAGCTGGTTTTAGAAAAGGCAGAGGAACCAGAGATCAAATTGTCAACATCCACTGGATCATGGAAAAAGCAAGAGAGTTCCAGAAAAACATCTATTTCTGCTTTACTCACTATGCCAGAGCCTTTGACTATATGGATCACAATAAACTGGAAAATTCTGAAAGAGATGGGAATACCAGACCACCTGACCTGCCTCTTGAGAAACCTATACGCAGGTCAGGAAGCAACAACAGTTAGAACTGGACATGGAACAACAGACTGGTTCCAAATAGGAAAAGGAGTATGTCAAGGCTGTATATTGTCACCCTGCTTATTTAACTTATATACAGAGTACATCATGAGAAACGCTGGGCTGGATGAAGCACAAGCTGGAATCAAGATTGCCAGGAGAAATATCAATAACCTCAGATATGCAGATGACACCACCCTTATGGCAGAAAGTGAAGAGGAACTAAAAAGCCTCTTGATGAAAGAGGAGAGTGAAAAAGGTAGCTTAAAGCTCAACATTCAGAAAACGAAGATCATGGCATCCGGTCCCATCACTTCATGGCAAATAGATGGGGAAACAGTGGAAACAGTGTCAGACTTTATTTTGGGGGGCTCCAAAATCACTGCAGATGGTGACTGCAGCCATGAAATTAAAAAACACTTACTCCTTGGAAGAAAAGTTATTACCAACCTAGATAGCATCTTCAAAAGCAGAGACATTATTTTGCCAACAAAGGTCCATCTAGTCAAGGCTATGGTTTTTCCAGTGGTCATGTATGGATGTGAGATACGGATCTGAGCTCTAAAAAATCGATGCTTTTGAACTGTGGTGTTGGAGAAGACTCTTGAGAGTCCCTTGGACTGCAAGGAGATCCAACCAGGCCATTCTAAAGGAGATCAGTCCTGGGTGTTCTTTGGAAGGACTGATGCTAAAGCTGAAACTCCAATACTTTGGCCACCTCATGTGAAGAGTTAACTCATTGGAAAAGACTCTGATCCTGGGAGGGATCGGGGACAGGAGGGATGAGATGGCTGGATGGCATCACCGACTCGATGGACATGGGTTTGGGTAGACTCCGGGAGTTGGTGATGGACAGGGAGGCCTGGAGTGCTGCAATTCATGGGGTCACAAAGAGCTGGACACGACTGAGCGACTGAACTGAACTGATGGGAATTCTATAACTTTCTGAGGAGCCAAAAGCAGTCTTTCTAAACAAAATTTTCTAAAAGTTAACTTTGTCCATGAAATGAGTCACAGATTAGTTTGAAGACTAAAATTCTTCTTCTTTGATGTATGGAGGTCAACAGTTTCCTCCACATTCCTAAATGCAATGGTGAATTCTCAGTCTTTATCTTACTTAACCTACAGAGTCGATCAGCTGATCACTGACTCCTACTCCAGGAAACATTTTGTTCACCTGGCCTCCAGGATCCAAGAGCCTGTGGTTTTCTTCCTTTCTCACTTGTCATCCTCTCTCTGCTGGTCTCTCCCAATCTCTGTCCCTCTGATTTCTCAAGGGTCCCTTTAGGCTTTTAGGCCCCTGTCTTCCAAAGGTTCAGTCTTTGGATTTCACTAAACTCCTCCCTTGGAGATCTCATCTAGTTTCGTGGTTATCACAGAAATGCTGACAACTCCCAAGTTTATATCTCCAGGCTGTTTACTTCTCTGAACTCCAGACGGGAATATCCAACTGCCTATTCAACATCTCCACTCAGATGTCTCAAATTCAACATGCATTTCTCATCTGCCCCCCTTAGGTGCCCCCATGCCTGCATTTCCCCCCCGCCCATCTCAGTTAATGACACCTCCATTTGCCCAAGTCCTCAGCTCCAAAGCCTTGGAGTCATCATTGCCTCCTCCTTCCTTCAAAAAGTACATTTAACCTGGCAGCAAATCCTATTGTCATTGCCTTCAAAATCTAAACACAAATGGATCTTTTCTCGGGACTCGCTACCACCGCAGTCACATCACTAGTGCTTCCTTCCTAGAGTACTGAAGTAGCTTCTGAAGTTCCCATCCTTCCTTCTACCTTGTTCTGCTACTGTTCCTTCTCAACACCACAGCCAGAGGGATCTTTTTTAACCGTTAAGTCAGATCATTTCACTGCTCCACTCAAAGCCTCCAATGCCTCTCCATTTATTCAAAGTAGGACCCAAAGACTTTGCCATACCCTAAGTGTCGCTACGTGTTCCAGGCTCTTGTCATCTAACTTCAGGGCCGAACTACTCTCCCTCTCTCATTCTGTCCTGCAACCCTGGTTTCACTTCCCTGCTAGGCCTGAACGTGCTAGACACCTTTCTACCTCATAGCCTTTTGCACTGACTGCTCCTTCTTCCAGGAACTCTCCTCCTCCATATACCTGATGGTTTTCCCCTCACTTCTTTCAAGATTTTACTCAAGTGACATTGTCTCTTGGTCTTTAAACCCTGGTTAAAATTACAAATTGCAATCCATTTCACTTCCACACTTTCTTTCACATTCTCAGCCCCTAAACATTGCTTAATTTTTTTCTTAGCACTTACCACTTCCTAACATATATAATTTCTGTATTGGGTTTATTACCTTCTGACCCAGTTAAACTGTAAGTTCCATGAAAGCAGGAATTCCTTCCCCATACCCCAATTTTGTTCCCTGTTGTATTTCTAGCACTTAAAAGACAAATGAGATAAGGTAGATGCTTGGTAGTTTTTAAATAAATAGTTCAGCAGAGAAATAACCTTCATCTGATGGTGTACTGTCAGTTATGGGTGCTTAATATGATTACATTCATATGTTCAGCCTCTCTCCCTTAAGGCAACTCATCAAACAGTTTTAAAGCATTTTTCATTAGGCAGGCACTGTACTAGCTGCTCATGAAATAAAGATATTCCTTCCCTCATGGAGCCCATAGTCCAATGGAATTCTAAGGACTTCATAATTTTTTAGTTAAACTTTTAATTTTGAGATAAGTGTATTTCCACATGTGGTTGTAAAAACCAATACAGAGAGATATCATGCACCCTTTACTCAGTTTTCCCCAAGGACAGCATCTTACAAAACCATAGCACAGGGTATCGACATTGATAGAGTCAAGACACACAACTTTTCCATCACCACACAGATCCCTTCTGTTGCCTTTTAATAGCTACACCACTTCCCTTACCCTCTTCCCCACCTTCCTTAACTCCTGGAAATCAGTAATCTGTTCTCCGTTTTTATATACATGGAATCATATGATATTCAACCTTTCGGGACTAGCTTTTCCATTCAGCACAACCCATCCAGGTTGTGGCATGTATCATTACTCGGTTCCTTTTTGTTGCTGAGTAGTACTGAATATGGCACCCCTCTCCAGTACTCTGGCCTAGAGAATCCCATGGACAGAGGAGCCTGGTAGGCTGCAGTCCATGGGGTCACGAAGAGTCGGACACTTACTGAGTGACTTTACTTTCACTTTTCACTTTCATGCATTGGAGAAGGAAATGGCAACCCACTCCGGTGTTCTTGCCTGGAGAATCCCAGGGACAGCGGAGCCTGGTGGGCTGCTGTCTGTGGGGTCGCACAGAGTTGGACATGACTGAAGCGACTTAGCAGCAGCAGCAGCAGTACTGAACATGGCTTCCCTGGTGGCTCAGTAGTAAAGAATCTGCCTGCCAACAAAGTAGATGCAAGAGATGGGTTCGATCCTTGGGTTGGGAAGATCCCCTGGAGAAAGGAATGGAAACTCACTCCAGTATCCTTGCCTGGAAAATTCCATGGACACAGAAGCCTGGCAGGCTACAGCCCAGGGGGTCGCAAGGAGTTGGACACAACTGAGCACAGCACGGCAGCGTACAGCAGTGCTGAACACACTGTAGTTAGTTTAGCCATTTACTTATCAACGGATCTGAGTTGTTTCCAGTTTAGTGCTATTACAAATAAAGCTATTACAAGCATTTGTGTACAGGTTTTTGTACTAACTTAAAAGGTTTCATTTTTCTGGGATAAATGCCCAGGTGTGTAATTGCTGGGTTGTGTGATAGTGGCATGTTTATTTTTAAAAGACTCTGCCAAGCTGTTTTTCAAAGTGCCTGTAACATTTACATTCCTAACAGCAATGGACTGGTGACCCAGTTCCTTGGCATCCTCACCAGCATTTGATGTTGTCACTATTTTTTATTCTAGACATTCTGATAGGTATATGTATATCTCACTGACTTAACTGGCATTTCCTTAATCGACTGAGGTTGAACATCTGAACAAGATGCCTCTTTTGCCCTTTTAAATTGGATTGTTTGTTATTTACTGTTGAGTTTTGAGAGTTCTTTATATAGTCTAGATACTAATCCTTTGTCAGACACATTCTTTGCAAAATTTTCTCAAACTCTGTGGCTTATCTCTGCATTCTTTTAACATAGTCTTTCACAGAACAAACTTTAAGATTTTGATGGTTTAATTTATTGATTATTCCTTTTAAGCATCATGCTTTCCATGTGTAATTCAATTTATTTTGTCATAAATGAGTAAGAATTTGCCAGACTGAGAAATGGAGAAGAACATTCAAGGCTAATGTATCAGAATGGCAATACTGACACTAGTTGGTTTTAAAAATATGAGTACTGGAGAACTCTTTGACAATCCTATACTTAAAATATTCTATGTGTAATCAGAAAGTTCTGCACTCTACAGGATGGTGGGAATGGAGAGTAATTGCTTTATGTTTACAATTTGAAATACATGGTGATTAGCTAATACAATTTCTTTAAAAAACAAAAAAAAATTACTAATGTCAACCATTTTGAGACAATATACAATTCTAGTACCAGAAACCAGTATGGAACTCAGAATTTTCCTATATAATGCGGTGGCAATTAGATAAAGGTGAGGAGAAGGGCCTCTGCTTTATTTTTAGGATCATTTTTATAGAATGTCCTACCTAAGTGAATTTTCCAGATAATCGATGGAGCCCAACCAAAGACTAAATTTCCTAGCCTCTTTTGTAGCTGAGTGTGGCCATGTGATTACATTCTGGCAAATGGAATCTGAGCTGAAATGAGAGCTGCAGCTTCTGGACTGTGTGCATTGTTCCCCTCACTCTATTCCCCTTCTCCAGTGGCTGTTTTCACAGGGTGTTGAGCCATCCTGAACAAAGGGTAATGCTCACAGCAGAGTGGAGAAGTAAGACAGAAAGTGATGTGGTAACGTTTCTAATGTACTGTTCTCTAGATCTTCATCCATCACACCTTTGAGTATTGCTAATATTTCAAGAGATGCCATAATATCCCTAGCAAGAAAACAAATTCTAAGTTATAATACATATTATGTAGAACTTTCTGAGAGGAATGCTGTGGTAGGCAGCCTCTAACATGCCCCCCTACTCCCACTCATTCTTGCCTCCTGTCCTTGTGATGTTCCCTTCTCCACTGAGTATAGGCTAAGCTAGTGACTCACTGCTAATGATACAGCAAAGTGGTGGGATGTCACTTTCAAGATTGTTTACAAAAAGACTGGTTTCCATCTTGCTCACCCTCTCTTGCTTGACTGTTCTGATGGGAGCTGGATGCCATGTCATGAGCTACTCCAGACAGGGCCCACAGATCAGGAAACTCCTTCCAACATCCCAGCAGGGACCAAGGCCTCCATTCCAACAGCCCATGGGGAGCTGGATCTTGCTCACAACCATTTGAGTGAGCTTAGAAGTAGATCCTCTGTCCATCAAGCCTTCAAATGAGGCTGCAGCCCTGCCTGACACTGAGGGACTCTGAGACAGAGGCACTCAAACAGGCTGCACCCGGATTTCTTACTCTAAGATGATAAATGTGTGTTGTTTTAAGCTCTTGATTTTGGGGGGCAGTTTGTTATGCAGCTGTTGGTAACTAATACAGCTGCTGAAAGCAAAGACCAACAATAAGAGAACATATTTTCAAAACGTCACACATAAATTTCATTTCATAGTTTTGCTTTTATACATACCAGAAATTTGAATGTAGTGCTTCTGTGAAAATGAAATAAATAAATAATTTCATTTATAGCTATATAATTTGTACGGGCTTTCCTGGTGGCTCAGATGGTAAAGAATATGCCCACAATGTGGGAGATCCAGGATGGATCCCTCGGTCAGAAAGATCCCCTGGAGAAGGAAATGGCAACCCACTCCAGTATTCTCACCTGGTGAATTCCATGGACAGAGGAGCCTGGTGGGCTACAGTCCATGGAGTCACAAAGAGCCGGACATGACTGAGCAACTAGCATTCACTCACTCACTCATGCAATTCAGACACTAACAGATAGTCTTTGAAGATGACCAAATAATTAATTTTATTAAATCTTTTAGGATAATGATCTATATTACATACCATAATGATTTCTTACGCTTTTCTACTAAAATAAAATAGTACCTTGATTATAACAAAATTTAGGATTGAATTCTAATTGTAACACTTATAAAATATTATAAAATTTTTAACAGACACCAATAGTAATAAGCAAACTTATAAATATTCAGATTTGGAAATATTTTAAGTACTAGTAATTTGAATATTCATATCCTGGTAATTCTACGTCCTAAGTAAACTCTCTGTTACACAGAGAGTAACCAATTTCTTTTCTCCAGATTCATTTTTTTAAAAAATGAAATACAGCAGATAATTTTTTTCAACAATTTTATTGAGACAGAATCCACATATCTTACAACCCACCCATACAAAATGTCTAATTTAATGGCATTTAGTATATTCAGAATTGCACAACTATTTTTTTGCACTTGGTGTTTTAAGAGAACAGGATAGAAAGAAAGTGGGAAGAAAGGCTGAAGTCCCGCTTTAACATTAACCTGCAGGCATTTTTCCAAAGCTTATTCTCCTTCAGAACACCTGACTAAAATCCCTAGATTCCTTTTTAGTCTACCACCTTCTTGGGGAACCTGGAAGTTAAGTGCCACTTCTTTGCCTTGCTGGTCACCGTATCAATACCAGGACCAGTGCCAGGCCTGACTTATTCCAGGTGGTAAACAACTTGGCTGAATGGCTGGAGCTCACACTCAGCATCTTATGCAATGTGACCCAACAACTAAGGGTTCACTTTTGTCAGACTCTGCGGAGTTACAAAACCATTGGAACATGCAATCTTTGTCTTTAGTCTCCTGGGATTAATTGATCCTTTTCTGAGGACTTCTACCATCTGGTATTTCTCAATTCTGCACTAAATGTAAATGCAAGAATTCATTTAATTTAATTTAACAAATAATGAGTGCCCACTGATAGAAAGCCATCTTACTGGAAATTTTACAGATTTCACAATACTGATTTTTAAAAACATTATGTGCCAAATAAACCTTAGTAAGAAAAGCTAGGTTTTAGCAAGGGCATGGCTTCTTTGTTTGTTTGTTTTAACATAAAGAAGAAATAATCAAGAACTGCCTCACCCAGGAGAAGACACCTAAGTATAATAAGAAGAAAGAGGGAAAGCCGAAGTAGAGAACTTAAACTCAGAACAAGGAAACACTCATTAAACCAAAAGGAAAAACAGAGTGCGGATGGTCATTTTATCTCTTTTGTAATTTATAATGGATTTAGACTTCTCCCACAATAACAATAGATCTTAGAATTCAAATTTGCTTTGTGTTTATTTCCCACTTTTTAAAAAAATAAATACAGCTCCAAACAAACAAAAACAAACCCTCCTACCAGAGAGTTAAAAAGAGAGAAAATTATAGTAAATAGTTACAGCTATAGCACATTCTATTTATTTTGAACTATAAAACTCCGCTGATGCACAGCTGTCAAATACAACAAACTCAAAGAATGTAGGAGGACATGCATATAGGAAACAAGAGTGCAAACAATTCTCAACAATAATGGGTGTAACTATTACTCTGTCACACTTAATCCCTGGGATTCACAGCATTTAAAGAATTCCTAAGAGCTGAAACTGTACAAACAGGCCGGAAGAATGATACTCCTGTCCTTAAAACTGGCTCTTCTCTGGGCCAGTAAAAAGTTTCCTTCTAATTCTGAGCATTGCACCCTATCTAATCAAACCATCAAAATTCCCTCAGGAAGGGAATTCTTAAAAAGTTTTCCTTGAGTTGGCCCTATCAGTCTGTTAACTACACATCTTTTGCCTGGGGTGAAAATTCATACTTCAGAAGGAAGATTATCAAAAACAGAAATAAAATATTCTGGAGAAACAGGTGGACAAGCATATTGTAAGCTGAGATGATTAAGCAAAGCTAAAAATTAGAATTTGATATTGAATTTCACCTATGAGCCTAAAATCTCAATCTTGGTGGTTTTACCATTGTATAACCTTCCTCCACCCCACTGGCACCTTAAGAAACTTTTTAAAAACACTGTTAGAATGTAGCAGAACTGACTGGTTTGGTTTTAAGCATTGCTTCCCCTATCTGGGAGGCTCATAAGCAGTGAGGTGTTTCAAAAGATGAAGAGCAAAAGGAAACCAAAGGAGGGGGTTGGATTATGTCATTTGATACTACGGTTTTATAAGCAAAAGAGAAAATCTGTATAAATCCATGAATAAAACTATTAGGTAGTGAATAGTCAAAAAAGAATATAAATTAACCATATACCTAGTGATTAAGAAAATTTTACTTGATTTTATTTTTTCCTTTGGGCTTGTATTTAGTATTTGCTGAAGAGTACAGGTAAGTGATTTATTATCTTATGCTCTGGATAAAATTAAATATTTAAGATCATTTTCCTAACGACAAAATTAGTTCTTACACATTTTTACCTTGAAAAGCAGAGATATTACTTTGCCGACTAAGGTTCGTCTAGTCAAGGCTATGGTTTTTCCAGTAGTCATGTATGGATGTGACAGTTGGACTGGGAAGAAGGCTGAGAGCCGAAGAATTGATGCTTTTGCACTGTGGTGTTGGAGAAGACTCCTGAGAGTCCCTTGGACTGCAAGGAGATCCAACCAGTCCATCCTAAAGGAGATCAGTCCTGGGATTTCTTTGGAAGGAATGATGCTAAAGCTGAAACTCCAATACTTTGGCCACCTCATGCAAAGAGTTGACTCATTGGAAAAGACTCTGATGCTGGGAGGGATTGGGGGCAGGAGGAGAAGGGGACGACCGAGGATGAGATGGCTGGATGGCATCACTGACTCGATGGACTCGAGTCTGAGTGAACTCCGGGAGTTGGTGATGGACAGGGAGGCCTGGCGTGCTGCGATTCATGGGGTCGAAAAGAGTCGGACACGACTGAGCGACTGAACTGAACTGAACTGACCTTTTACCTTTTGTTTCATCAAAATTCTGTCACTAAGTAACACTACAAATAGTGGTGCAGATTATTTATCAATGGATTTGAAAACTGAAGTGGAAGTGAAAGTGTGTCAGTCACTCAGTGCTGTCTGACTCTGTGCTACCCTATGGACTGTAGCCCACTAGGTTCCTCTGTCCATTGAATTCTCCAGGCAAGTATGCTGGAGTGGATAGCCATTCTCGTTTCCAGCGATCTTCCTGACCCAAGAATCAAACCTGGGTCTCTGACATTGCCGGAAGATTCTTTACTGCCTGAACCACCAAGGAAGATAACTGAAGCACTCAACTATTAAAAATTGTGCATCATTTGCTATGCTGGTGACTTCACTTCTCTACACTTTTATTTCTTTTCGCAGATATTTGTTAATCTATAGTACTGAATAACACCTCACAGCAAATGTGTACTATGAAAGAATGTTTCTTACAAATGAAATCTACAGATGTCCAATGTGCATTTTTCAACATCTTTAACTAAATCTTCCTGGAACTTTTATTATTGCTCAAACTTTTCATCACCTACTTTATACACTTTTTCATTCAAAACTGAAGACAAAATACAGAAAGTAACATAGAAATTGTGGAGGTTCCCCTATGTATAACTAATTATCTTTCAAATCTGAAGTAAATACAAAGATCATAACCAAACATGTAACTGACAAATAAGTCATTCATTTTACTTCTACATAAGCTGCATGCCACACAATAAAATCGATTTGTTTTAAACAGTCAATTGTTATCTAAAGAGGTTTTTGTTTTTTTTTTTCCTTAGTGTTAAATGGAGAAAAGTCTTTCCTACTTACCACTTTCAGTGCTTTTTATGGGCATATAATTTTCCATCTGGGATCTTTTTCCTTCAGCCTGAAAAATTTCCTGTTACATTTCTTGGTGTGCAGGTCTGCTGGCCATGAATTCAGTCACCTTTTGTTGGTTTAAAGGTATTTAGTCTTCTGCCGGGAGCCAGCACGGGAGATCCCACCTGTGATAAGGTCATTCGGAGAGGCCTGATGGGCAAGGCAAGTCAGGTCTCAAGGGGTCCTCTGTCTGAGCGTCTACCCCAAAACCAAAATCTGTCTGTTTACTGTCTGCTATACTATACTCTTCTGACATTACCACCTTTTCTCTGGAAAGAGTTAATTCAGAGCTCCAGCTAACAGTCTCCTGCATATAAAAAGTATGTCTGGCTTGAAACCCCTTTGATGGCTTTCTAACTTATCTGACCGGTCTTTACAACTTATGGATTGTTTACAGCCCCAAACCGTGAGAGGCACGAAGCTTAAAGCATCTTAAAGATACAGAGCCTTTTCTAAAGAGCTAAAAATTATATTGGTGACGGGTTTCACTGTTGAGTCAATGACTGCTGCCAGGCCTCCATATTCGTTATCTTTTAGGCATCTGGGAGGATATTAATCAATGTAATCAGGATGCAGAAATAGGAATATAGTAGTTTTGATGTTAGCAACACTAGAATTTTCAGTTAATTACTTTTCTCTTGGTTATAAATCACTGTACTCCTTTTACTTGTTATAAATTGTTGTATCCTTGCTATGTAAGAACGTAACTTTATTTAGTGCTTTCTGAGAGTGGCACCAGACTTTGGAAAGAACAACACTTTTAAGACAAATAAGTCTTCTGGTTGACAAATCCTTATCAGAAAAGGGCCGTAAAATGTTAATTGACCTTCTGGCCAGAAGATGATGTAAATCACCTAAGACTTGTGTATACAACTAAGTATGCAGAGAAAAAGCCTGGTCTCAATAAGAGTCAGGGCTGCTGACACTGCATAATTTTGTATCATCCATTGATCTCTATGTAAAATCAAAAGGTATATAAGGCCTTTCTGGACAATAGAGGAGGGGCCAGTCACTGGAAAGACTGGTTTCCCCCGTGTCTTCTTTTCTTACTCTATTTTCTGGCTGAATTCCCATCTGGGGCGTGGAGGCTCGCCATGTCTACTTACTTGCCCCGGCTTCTAAGATCCGTGAGAGAGGGAGCCCAAGTGGAGGGGGGGGCACCCTCCGCTATTCAAACAGGTGTCGGTGGCCCAGCGTAGATGGTGCAAATATCTTGTCCTGAGATTTTATTAGTTCTCCACGTAAACCAAGTTATTCAGCCTCTTTTCTCCACTAAATTTTCCTACTACACTATTTCTTCCTACTGCTGCTACTGCTACTGCTAAGTGGCTTCAGTCGCGTCCGACTTCGTGCGACCCCATAGACGGCAGCCCACCAGGCTCCCCCGTCCATGGGATTCTCCAGGCAAGAACACTGGAGTGGGTTGCCATTTCCTTCTCCAATGCATGAAAGTGAAAAGTGAAAGTGAAAGTGAAGTCGTGCCCAACTCTTACAACCCCATGGACTGCAGCCCACCAGGCTCCTCCGTCCATGGGATTTTCTAGGCAAGAGTATTGGAGTGGGGTACCAATGATTTCTTCCTAATCTCTCTTTATATTTCTAATTAAATAAATAAGTTTTCCTCGCCTACACCCTCTCCCCTTCGAATTCCCTGGATCCACTGGTGCAGACTTCATTTCTGAAGGATTTTTCACCTAGTATATAATTTTATACTGGTTGCTTTTTCCTTCAGCAGCTTAAAGATGTTTCTGTCTTTTGCTTGTATAGTAACTGATGAGGAGTTTGTGATACTTAAGAAAATTTTACTGTGTATATATGACTCTTTTCTGGTGTCTTTTAAGATTTTTATTATTATCATCAGTTTTCAGCAATTTGGTTATGATGTAGCTTGGAGTGGTTTTCCCTGTATTTATTCTGTTTCAGGTTCATTTAGTTTATTGAGTCTGTAGGTTTCATTTTCACCAAAGTTGGCTATTTTTGTCCTGTATTTTGTGTATTTCCCCCTTACCCTTAAAACTTCAATTATATGTCTTGTTGTTGTTGTTCAACTGCAAAGTTGTGTCTGCCTATTTGCGACCCCATGGACTGCAGCAAGCCAGGCTTCCCTGTCCTTCACCATCTCCCGGAGTGTGCTCAAATTCATGTCCATTGTGTCAGTGATGCCATCCAACCATCTCATCCTCTGCCACCCCCTTCTCCTAGATACACTCTGCTATTACATTCTCCTGCCAAAACTGGCTCATTTTATTAGGGAGCCTCTGTATCAGTTAAGAGCACAGCATCTAACCAGGTTGCTGCTGCTACTGCTGCTAAGTCGCTTCAGTCATGTCCAGCTCTGTGCGACACCATAGACGGCAGCCCACCAGGCTCTGCCGTCCCTGGGATTCTCCAGGCAAGAACACTGGAGTGGGTTGCCATTTCCTTCTCCAATGCATGAAAGTGAAAAGTGAAAGTGAAGTCACTGAGTCGTGTCCAACTCTCAGCGACCCCATGGACTGCACGCCCACCAGGCTCCTCCATCCATGGGATTTTCCAGGCAAGAGTACTGGAGTGGGGTGCCATTGCCTTTTCCGATCTAACCAGGTTGCCTGGGTCCAAATTCTGGTTATTATTCTTACCAGTTTTGCAGCCTTAGACAAGGTGCCTTAGTTTCCTCATCAGCTAAGCAGATTCAATAGTATTTCCCTTATAATGTAGTTACCAGGGCATTTGACCTTCTCAACAACCCTCTGAGGGAGATACTTTTTAAAACTTCTTAGAATAGTACCTGATATAAAGGAAGATCGACAGAGCACCACCACCACCATCAGTGCTACTACTAATAGCACCAAGCGTTATCATAGATGTTGGACAAAAGTAAGACACAGCCCCTTTCTCTGGGGAGTTAACACCCCAGCAAAGGGCACACCATCAGAAGCAACATAGTAATATATCAGAAGTTCAAATAATCATTGTAAGAAAACATTTCAGTTCAGTTCAGTTGCTCAGTCGTGTCTGACTCCTTGCGACCCCATGAATCACAGCACACCAGGCCTCCCTGTCCATCCCCAACTCCTGGAGATCACTCAGACTCACGTCCATCGAGTCTGTGATGCCATCCAGCCATCTCATCCTCGGTCGTCCCCTTTTTCTCCTGCCCCCAATCCCTCCCAGAATCAGTCTTTTCCAATGAGTCAACTCTTTGCATGAGGTGGCCAAAGTACTGGAGTTTCAGCTTTAGCATCATTCCTTCCAAAGAAATCCCAGGACTGATCTCCTTTAGGATGGACTGGTTGGAGCTCCTTGCAGTCCAAGGGACTCTCAAGAGTCTTCTCCAACACCACAGTTCAAAAGCATGAGTTCTTTGGCACTCAGCTTTCTTCACAGTCCAACTCTCAAGAAAACATTTACTAAGCACTAATTACCTGTCACTTAATCCTCCCTGGTGGTCTAGTGGTTAAGATTCCACATTTCCACCGAAGGGGGGCACAGGTTTGATCCCTGTGTGGGGAACTAAGATCTCACGTGCTGTGCTGCACGGCCAAACATTTTTTTAGAAAGGATCCTCATAGCAACTCTATGAGTGAGTGACTGTATGCTCAGTCATGTCCAACTCTTCGCAACTCCACAGACTGTAGCCCACCAGTCTCCTCTGTCCATGGAATCTTCTAGGCAAAAATACTGGAGCAGGTTACCAATTCATCCTCCAG
This sequence comes from Redunca redunca, assembly GCA_006410935.1. Taxonomy (NCBI): domain Eukaryota; kingdom Metazoa; phylum Chordata; class Mammalia; order Artiodactyla; family Bovidae; genus Redunca; species Redunca redunca. Next base: position 44,710 of record SJYQ01006386.1, read on the forward strand.
AGGATCTTCCTGACCCAGGGATCAAACTGGCATCTCTTCTGTCTCCTGCACTGGCAGGAAGATTCTTTACTGCTGCACCACCTGGGAAACTCCATGAGTTACTCACTATTATTATGTACCTTTACAAGAAAGAAAACTGAGTACTCGAAGGTTTTGTGATCACTCAAGGTCAGGCAGCTGCTGTACAGCTGGGATCTGAACTCAGGGAGTCTGACTCCAAGCAATAGAGATTTACTGGCCCACACAGTCTAGTGGTTAAGAAGCATAAGCTCCGGAGTCACAGAAAAAAACGCTATTAATCCCACCTAGTGGGGCTGAGGAAGAGATAATATTCAGGTTGTGCTTAAAGGGTGAACACAATTTCACATGGGAGAAACAAGGAAAAGCAGCTACAAAATGAGCCAATTCTGACAGGGGAATGAAACAGCAAAGTGTATCTAGAGTACTGAGACTTGTCTGATGAGATTATAACATAAAATGCACTTGTGGGAGATCAGAGGAGCTGAAGCCAGAAGTCAGTCAGGGTCATTTTTGGCACAGTCTTTATGGGAGAGAATATTTTATCCTACAGAGTGATATTTCCCAAACTTGTTCAAATCAGGCCCACAATTATCAAGACAGTGATATCTGTGGAGCAAACTGACATGAATGGATGCCCTTACTGGTTGCTGGATGAGTTCACTGGGGACTGGGGCTTGCCAGGACGACTCCCACACCACCGAGAGCTCAGAGCACTGCATAGGGAGTGTGAGGAAGAGTTGGGGTGTGGTCAAGACGATAAGACAATGGAAAGATGGAGAGATACGCCATAACGGGAGAGCCAGACGCTGGGACGAGTTAGCAAGTTTAACTCAGGATATGCTGAGTCAGGGGCCTGCAAGGCGCCAAGAAGAGCAACACTTTCTTGAGATCAGGAGCAAGGTCCTACCCAGTATCTCCTTTTCTCACCTTAATTAATTATTACCCTTGGTGCAGCTTTCAGACCCTGTGTCCAATGTCTTTTGGATGTACGGAAAAGAACGCTACTGAGTAAGTATGGAGAAATGTGTCTGTGAGTTTGGGAAGAAAGTAGAGGGTTGGAAGAAGGAGTTGGAGTGAAAGTTTTTAGAGAAGGTGCCAAGTTCTGCTTCTGGTGTACACTTACAATAAGAGCAGCGCCTATAAACAGTTTTTAAAGTTAAGGAAATAGGCAGCAGCCAAACAATTAGATTTACTAGGTATCAGGGAAGGTAGAATACAATTGTGCAACAATGGAATTTGACCAGGCCGTTAGGGTCAAGCAGTTAAATGGAAAAGGTGCTTCTGATTGCCTGGAATGTCAAAATGTCTGTTTCCCTATTAAATAAAATAAAACCTCTAATCACCCTGATTTTCAGTTCTCCTTTTCCTTAATTCTAAAAGTAATTAATCACACTCAGGTAAGGGGTACAACTGAAGGAGAGAAAAGATAGTAACACCCAAAAATATGTATATGGGAAAAATCTTTTAATTAATGATTTTGAACTAGTTTAATATGTGTATTTACAACTGTAGTTCTGTAAAAAGAAACCATGCAGAGAATATACCAACATTTAGTTTATGTTTTCACAAGTATATGCTGACTGCCTCATAATTAAGTACACAGAGCTCAAAACAGCCAACACAACAGAGAGCTTACACTGTTAACCATTATAGAAGTGGTTGAGAGATATTTGCTAATGACTACCATAAAAGGAATGGATGACTAAGAACAGAGAGGATGTGTGACTAAAAAGTCCCACTACAGTTCTTTGAAAATTCCCTGAATAACTAGGCATGCCAAATGTGGTCTGTCATAAAATTATTGCTAGACTCCATAGTTAGACAACAAATAAAAGAATAAAGCCTTTGTGTAAATCATTCAACTGCAAAGTGCTGAAACAACAAGCTCATCAATAAGTGAAAGTGTTAAATCAAATTAAAATATGACCCTGAGTTCAAATGCTGCTGGGCCAGACTGGGCTAACTCCACAGATAAGTCATTCAGTTTCTAGGGTGCTGGACCACGGTATAGTCACCAGGCACTTCGAGCTGCTGCTGTTCTTCCTGGAACCTGAAAATGTATAGGATGTTTCTCACAGATCCTGAACACTAGAAAAATCCAAATCAGCACATCAGAGCCTGTCTTTGGTAAATCAATCTTTTCACCCCAATGTTTACCACAGCAATACCTACACTCTAAAATTCCAGTACACATTTGGAAATGCATCGTATTTCTTTCATCTACACAACTGTCTCTGAATTTGCTAACTGACGCAATGGATTTTCTGAAAGTATGTTACCTTTTCCCCAAATAACTCCTCTAAATTGCAATAATAATGATAATAGTTACTGTTTTTATGCAAACTGTGTCACTTAAATCTTTAAACTCATGAGATAGATATTACATCATTTGTCAGATGGGGATGCATGCTTGAAGTCACATCATTTAAGATCAGATTGAAACTCAAGTTCGGCTGACTCCAAAACCCTTCTTTGCTTCACTACTCCTCATTGTTTCTTGATATTTTCTGTGTGTTACTGGCACTCGTCGGAGAAAATACATTAAGCAAGTACTGACTCAAACAGGGAAACAATTTTGAATGACTACAAGAATGTCTCGTAACACACAGCAGTGGTTTTTCATGCTATGTGACTGAGGGTATTTGTATTTTTCTTTTGTGTTTTATATCTTTGGCTTTCCTTGTTTCTGGACCTCTAAACATATTTTAACACTAAATCAGATTTCCATAACAAATGGATTTTTAGGAAGATGTACATCTTCACCAGGTATGAATCTTGCATCTTTAAGGATCTGTGTTCAATGTATATAACAAAAAAAGAAAGCAATTCTTTATTCCTCTATATAGCTGTCTATTATTCAATATAATTCACTCTAAAATGAAGGATATAGCTTACTTTCCTTATTGGGATTTTAGTATTTCCTCCTCCTGTGGGCTTCCCTGGTAACTCAGTTGGTAAAGAATCCACCTGCCAATGCAGGACACCCCAGTTCAATTCCAGGGTTGGGAAGTTCTGGAGCAGGGATAAGCTACCCATACCAGTATGCTTTGGCTTCCCTGGTGACTCAGCTGGTAAAGAATCCACCTGCAATGCGGGAGACCTGGGTTGGATCCCTGGGCCAGGAAGATCCCTTGCAGGAGGGCATGGTAACCCACTCCAGTGTTCTTGCCCAGAGAATCCCCAAGGACAGAGGAGGCTGGCAGGCCACAGTCCATGGGGTCGCAAAGAGTAGGACACGACTGAGCGACTAAGCAAACACAGTGACTGATGTACAATAACTAATTTAATAAAAAGAAATTTTCATTTTCTGAAACAATAAGTTGAAAAGTGAAATTCTGTTCCTCAGAAAGAATGCAGAACACAGTATTACCGAAAATGTCAAACACCATGATGACAGAGGACATCTGCTGCTTTGCTGCATCTGTCCTTCTTCTTCCATAACAGAACCCCACATTTCTTTGAGAACCACTCCTCCCTTTTTCCTCAATCCAGTTGATTCTACTACCAGTAGAGGGGAAGGGCACATGACCTATAGCTGGCCAATCAAAGCATTCCACCCCTCTTGATTGGTTCATAGATACATATGTGTCCCCAAAGAGGCCAATGAGATTCAGTCCAAGACTTCTGCACAAACAATTGGTAAAGAAGTACCCTCTTTCCGCGAAGGATGCTAAAAAGATAAGATGGTCACTTCTGGCTGTCATTACTACCACATGAGGACAATATACCTAAGAATGATGCTGCCATGGGGGGCAGGGGATGGGGGAGAGGAATGAAGGAAAGCAAGAAAAAATTACATATTCCTGACATTATTTTAGCAGAAGCAGATTCAGGATGAGGTTGATCTTACCAGCCCATCTTTGTTATGTGCTCTTACTCAGCTGCAGGCCACCCATCTCCTCTGGACTACCTGTTTCTAGCTTTCCTGGCAATTCTCTGAGCACCTCATACCATTTTTGGCTTACGAAGAACAGGGTCAGTTTCTGTTTTTGCAACCAAGACCTTAGCTAGTCCAATGAGCAAACAATTTTGTGGTCTTAAGAGTAGAGAAGTCCTGCACAGAAAGATAGATCTGACTATAGAACAGGCTAAAAGTAGTAATAAAATAAGAAAAAATTACAGGAAAGATAAGTTTGTAAACATGCAATATTTAACTATTCAAATTAACGAGAAGAAAAGAAATGAAGGTTTAGAAAACAGACACTAGCCTCCCAAAACAAATCCTGTACCATTTCTATATTGTTCATTATTGAAACCTTAGTATACCTTGGCATGTAGTAAGCACTCATTTTTTTTTTTTAAATAAGTGAATCAGTTAGGAAAGAAGCAACTGAGTGTAATAAAACAGACCTTCTCATGCACTACTAGTAGGAGCCCACACTGGTACAGACGTTGGAGAGCAAATCAGCAATACTATCATGTGTTTTAATATGCTGCTAGACTCAGCAAGCCCATACCTATGAATTTATCTTCCTGAGAAAAATGGTGTGCAAAGATGTAAGTGTAAGTGTTGTTCCCAGCAGCACACTACTTCCAAGAGAACAAACGAAAAACAGTACAAACGTCTGTCTGGAAATAATGGTTTACTGAATAAATTATTATATATACATTCACATTGGAATACTATGCTACTATTTAAAAATATCATCTATATTGACATGGAAAGAGTTCCATGACTGAAAATAACAAAAAGCAAAACAGTATTTCTAGTATGGCTCTATTTAATGAAGCCATTTATCTCTTTATATCTCCCAGGGGGAGGGATTAGAAGTTTATTCATTAAAATGGTGCCAGTGGATTCTGAATGGAGGGATTTTAGTCAGAGGGGGTATACTTTTATAGTTTGGATTGCTTGAACAAGTACCTAATCTCTTTATAAACATACAGAATAATAAAAACAATATACACATTCATATATACAGACAGTGCAATTTCCAAAGGAATTAAATTTAATATGAAGTCACGTAAGACATGACAGAATCTTAATCTTTTCATTATGGCAATGTAAACCAAAAACTTTACCAAATTAGCCTAATAGGGAATCAAATCTCCCTTTTCATTCCAGAGGTGTAAAACCCAAGGAAAAAACCGGAGGCTAGAGCAGTTTATCCAGGTAAAGCATCCCAAGAATTGAAACTATTTTATCTTGTAAATGATGCTCTTCTGAATTCAAATGAGCTGACTGATTTGAAAAGACCCTGATGTTGGGAAAGATTGAAGGCAGGAGAAGGAGAGGACAGAGGATGAGATGGTTGTATGGCATCACCGACTCAATGGACATGAGTTTGGCTGAACTCTGGCAGTTGGTGATGAACAGGGAGGCCTGGCATGCTGCGGTCCATGGGGTCGCAAAAGTCGGACACGACCGAGCGACTGAACTGAACTGAAGGCATTTATAATTCAACTTATTATGTTTCTAAGTTTTTAAAAAAAGTGGTGAATAATTCTCTTCGAGGTGCTTTAACACTCTGCATTAACTAAATGTTATTCATAAAGTTATATAGTACAGTTGTTTCAAAGAGCTCAGAGGTGTGAAAGTGAAAAGTGAAAGTCACTCAGTCATGTCCGACTCTTTGTGATCCCATGGACTATAGAATCTATGGAATTCTCTAGGCCAGAATACTGGAGTGGGTAGCCTTTCCCTTCTCCAGGGGATCTTCCCAACCCAGAGGCTTAATCTAGTTATTTATTTTCTGAGCCAAAACATGGTGTTATTTTTCTCAGATAGACTATTTCTGAAAGTGGGTATGTTGATCAGTTGCAGGTTCTATTCTGGAAAAAAAAAAAATCTCTGCAAACATGACGAATATACTTCAAAAGAGAGGTAATGAGTTTATGCCAGTAATTACTACAAATTTGAAAGAGACCATTACAAAATTCAACTACATGAAAAACCTAGTACTAAGAAATGCTCTAATCTTAGATATACATTTCTCCCTCCACTCTATCAAAATGAAGCTTCTTTCTTTTTACTTCTTTATCAGTCTACTTTTAATCATTCTTTAATTTCATTAACACATCATTAGAAATCATTTCATTGTTCCTTTTCAACAGGGAAGGTCTTTTAAAATGTCTCTCCAATTTTTAAAAAAATCATAAGGCCTAAAATCCATCCAGCTCATCATATTATTTCACATAAAAGAGTGTGCCTTTGAATCACTATTTAGTACACCTGAAAAATAATATAACATTGTAAATCAACTATCAGTCAGTCAGTCAGTTCAGTCGCTCAGTCGTGTCCAACTCTTTGCGACCCCATGAATCGCAGCACGCCAGGCCTCCCTGTCCATCATCAACTCCTGGAGTTCACTCAGACTCACGTCCATCGAGTCAGTGATGCCATCCAGCCATCTCATCCTCGGCCATCCCCTTCTCCTCCTGCCCCCAATCCCTCCCAGCATCAGTCTTTTCCAATGAGCCAACTCTTCGCATGAGGTGGCCAAAGTACTGGAGTTTCAGCTTTAGCACCATTCCTTCCAAAGAAATCTCAGGGCTGATCTCCTTTAGAATGGACTGGCTGGATCTCCTTGCAGTCCAAGGGACTCTCAAGAGTCTTCTCCAACACCACAGTTCAAAAGCATCAATTCTTACTTCAACGTAAAAAATAGAAGAAAAAAAGTCTGTCTTTAACACACAGCACTGTTGGTTTTGATAGAGACAATCTAGAAAATCTTCATTTCTAAAAATCTAGTACATCCCAACATAGCTGCCATTTATCTTAGTGCAAAGACCATGATTTTGAGTGTTGATTGGTGTCCAGACGGTCTCTGACTTCAATGGTTCAACTTAACGATTTTTCAGTTTTATGATGGTGTGAAAGGAATATACCTTCATTAGAAACCAGACTTCGAATTTTGAATTTGGACCTTTTCCTGGGCTAGAGATTACACTCTTTCTCGATACTGGGCAAGGGTAGCCAGATCTCCCAGACAGTCATGTGATCACAAGGGGAAACCATCTATACAACTACCTTGGACCCAGTAACCATTTTGTGTTTTTCACGTGAAGTACAGTATTCACTAAATTACAGAAGACACTCAACCCTTTATTATAAAAGAGACTTTGTGTGAAATGATTTTGCCCACCTGTGGGCTAATGGAAATGCTCTGAGCACATCTAAGACAGGCTCAGTACATGTAGGCGCATTAAATGCATTATTCGATTTATGATATTTTCAACTTACAATGGTTTTATCAGGATGTAACCTGACTGTTAGTCAAGGATGTATTTGTTTAACTTTGAGATTTGAGAGAGACCCTTTTGTGGCAGGTTTGAGTATTTACAAGCCATAAATATAGCCCCCAATTTTGGTAGTAGACATCTGAACTCTGCCAGCAGCTTTTTCATCTCCTGGCCACAGTCTAAGATCTAATAAAAAGTCTGACTTTGTGATGTAAGTTCTAGCCTAACTTCGAATCACACTTATGAATCAGCACATGCCACTGTTATTACAACTCACAGTAATAATTTCTAACAGCACTGGGTGCTTTCCATGGATTGACTTATTTACCAGTCCTCCCAATAAACCTATGAGGCAGATATTATTTTCATGCTGACTTTATAGATGAGAAATCAGAGGAGAAGAGAGATTAAACAATGTGACGAAAGTCGCACATATTGTGAGTAACAGTAACATCGTTTGAACCCAGGTCTGAACCAGGGCCCATAACCATTGTATTATATGCTCTCAAGATGATTTTGGACAAGCAAGAAATAAAAAAATATAGTAGTGTGAGTTACATTATCATATGTAATTTCTGCAAATTCAACTACTATATGTTCAATTAAAAAAAGAAACCTGGAAAATAACAATTTAGGTAGAATAGGACAATTCCCCTTGTTCTACTCATTGTATGCCCAGGGCAGAGATGAAAAACTAATTCTTTTGTACCCATAATCCATTTTAGTACTTAAGTATTCCTGCTTAATGACCCAAATACGCCTCCTTAATGAGAATATTTAATTGAGTGTGGTTTTAGTGTAAAGAGACATTTTTTATATAATTTTATTTATATACAAGTCAATTATTTTATCTGGTGCTCAGTGGAATAAACAGTGGTAATTCCACTGCTCCTAGGGGAAAACTAGCTCTCTGGGGAGACAGAATGGCAGTCCCCACTGCATACCTTCCTAAAGGATTTACATGAACAATTTTGACCAAATGCATTTTTTGCCTTACATACTAACTCCAAAACATACCTCCTGTCTTAGATGCAACTCCATGCTACGTATCAGCACTGCATGTGTTACTTCAATAACCAGGAATGATAGAGGCCAGATAATTACAGAATGCAATTCACGCTCATCTGAGCCATTACTGTGGCTTTGCAGTCTCTTATATTCCTCAGAGCATCTGTTCAGCTTCTTCCCTACTCTGCACAAAATCTCAAATAGATCCACACCCCACTCATACAGTAGCTGACAACAACATTTATTTTATAAGAAGATGAGGGCCATGCAGCATCAATTCCCTCCATTTACTCTATGTTTACCACAAAACTCTGTATCTTCATCCAGCCCCTCCTGCTACAATTTGGAGTCTAGGCTCACCCTTTTATTGAAACTGCTCTCAAAAGTCACTGATGACTTAGTTGCCAAATCCAATTACATCTCAGTCTTCAAACTTTTGCTATATGACTGATTCTTAACCCTGGCTACAAATTAGAACTATGAAGAAAATACTGATGCCAGGGCATGTAAATTTAGTTGAAGAATCCAATTTAGTTGGTCTTGGGTTGGTAGAGGGCTGGGTACTCACTTAGAGCTCCACAGGTGATTCTGTAGGATGAAGAACCACAGTCTACAGTACTGACTCCATTCAGTAACTTGCCCCTTCTATTTGAAATTCTTGGCCACCACAATATCACATTTGCTGGGTATTTCTATTTGCTCCTAGTGTTTTTTCTTCAATATCCTTGACTGGAGGCTCTTTCTCTGATTCCATTTGCTCTGCCAATTGTTCCTTTTCCTCTAGACCCTTAATTTAAGATTTCTAACAATCCCAAATCTCAAATCTCCAGATCTAATCTTGAACTCAAGCCTCAGCTCCAGACCCACACCTCACATAGACACTGTCCCTCTGAATTCAGACTCTACATGTCCAAAATCCTATCATTGTGCTAGCTGTCTCGCTCTCCATTCCCCACAGTAGCTGTTTCAAACATTCCACATTTCACCCCTCATTTGAACCCTTCATTCCACTACATCTCTCCTTATTTATAGAAGAAAACCCCACTCCTAGTTCACAGAGAAAACAGAAGCCTTTATAATCTCCTAACTTTCCCACTCCGAAAAAGTCACGGAGACGTGCACTCTTTCTCGGCACACCAACACTTCTGGGACTCTTGTTCTCAGTCACCCTGGAGTCCAGGACTTAGCAATTACTTCCTTTTCCCTCTTCTGGATCCTTCCCATCAGCATCTCAGTATGCTGAAGTCGTGCCCATTAAGAAAAAAAAAGAACTCAAAAAACTATCCTGCTCACTTACATCCTCTCCACTCTCATCTACTCCCTAACATCAATCAATCTGCCTCACAAGTATTTTTCCATCCAGACCTTTCATAGCATTCAGATTTATAAATTCAAATGCCTGATTCTACTTCCCCTATGAGAAGTTGTATGGGTTTCTAAAATACAACCTGTCCAAGACTGAACTCATCCTCATTCTCACTCATTCTCAGTGAAAGGCATCACGGTTACCCAACCAGTTTCCCAAGCGAGAAACTGCGGCGTCTTCTTTATCCCCTTCTCTTTGGAAACCCACTACATTCCAGCATGTACCATGCCAGCCCAACTGTTTCAGTTCAGCACAGGCTGAGGCTATCTCTTGCTTGAGTTTTACTGGGACGGCTCTCTGGATCTCTCTACAAATCTGATCATGTCATTCTGCTGCTTAAGACTATTCAAGATGGTCCATTTTATATAGGCATGGGAACAGACAAAAAGATTTATGGGATGCGATGGAGTTCAGAAACAAATCCAGAAAAATAATTGTATATATGACAACATTTAAAGCAGCACTTAAAAGCAGTGGAATAAGATTCAATTAATGGAACTGGGATAATTGGCTATTTAGTTAGGAAAAATTAAAACTGTACCCTTATCTCATATAATGAATGGGTATAAATTCGAAATAAAGATCTAAATGTAATAAAACAAACCATAAAAGCACATAGAAGAAAATATATGAGAAAATTTATACTAAGCTAGGATGAATAAGGTACTTGAATAAACGGCCTAAACTCTTTGGAAGAACAAACGAAGACCCTTGCTTATTTCCTTAACACTATTTCTCTCTCCTGCCCCTACTCCTCCTCTCCAGTTAAGAGAATCTCTTGCTCCAACAGAAGCACCACACGGGTCTCTCATCTGAGGGTCTCTGCTGGGTTCGTGTGCTCTCTAGTTTACTGGAGTCTGTCCTCTTCCCTTTGATTGTAAATGCTGTATTTATCATATATTCAGTTTGGTTCTGCATCTTTTTTTCTGGGCTCTATTCTGTGTTTTGATCTGTTGGTCTCTTCCTGTGCCAATGCCATGTTTAAATAACTATAAATTGGAGGTAGATGTTTGTACCTGGTAGAATTATGCTTTTCATTCTTCTCTATTCAAATTTTGAGAAATGCTGGAATTAGCTCATCAAATTCTATTAAAAATTCCATCAGGGCCTTGGTTGTAACTGCACTGAATCTACAGATCTCCTTGAGGAGAACTGGCATCTTCTCACCTAGGAATATGTTTCTGTCCATGTTTAGTCCTTCAGCAAAAAAAAGTTTATAAGTCTTGCAGACCTATTATTTAAAATCATTTCTGGGTATTGTATAGCTTTAATGGCTATAGTGATCGAGGCTTTATTTCATTATATTTTCAAATATATCTTTTATCATTATATTTTCCTTATTTCATCATTATCACTGATAATGTACAGGAAAGCTATTGAATTCTGCGTACTTCACTTTGCATCTGGCTGCTTTACTGTTTTCTCTTGTTAGTTCTAACAGTTGGTACTTTGGGAGAGGGAAAGAATATTGGGTTCCACAGGAAAGAAAAAAGGTAGTTGAAGCAAGTTTGTATGCAAGATAATGAGGTCAAATAGTGACAATGTTATACTTAACTGGAGATGTCCTAATAAAAGTAAACAGAAATACAGGACTGAAGCAGAGGGAAGATGCGAGGACTGAACAAGCTGTAGGACTCGCCATGTGCATAAAGGTAAGAGTTGAAAAAGCTCCTTAAGAGCAATGTCAATGCCAGGACTGATAAAGGAAAAAAAAAAATGTTGGTCTATTCCAAAATTTGCTACTAAGAACAGAACAAAAAAGACATTTTAAAAATTGTGTTGTAGTTTGATTTACAATTATTGAGTACAGACCTGGAAAATGTACTTTTCCAAAACAAATTTCAGGAGACCAAGGGTGGGGTCTCCTGACTATGGGTCGGACTACTATACGTTACTAACGTGGGATTCACGTGAAAAAGAAGCCTGATGATCAAAGTAAAGGCAGGAAATGGGTGGAGGAAAAGGGAAATGCTGAACTACAAGGTCATGGTCAGGAAACCAATTTGGCAAAGCATACGGAAAACCAAGGCATACAGAACCCAGTACCACACACAGTAGTGCAGAATCCAAAGCCAGCTCTGTTTACAGTAACAAGACTCAAACAGCAGGTAAAGGCTGGTGCCTGCGATTCACAGAGGAAACCATCTCAAAATGCCCCGTCAAGCTCATTTTCTGTTAGTCACTCTTACTACGGAGACAGACTTCCAAATGGAGCTTGGACAAAAGGCTGCCTAGGTCCCAAGAAATGCATTAGTAAAAACTGCCTAATGCTGATTATTGGCCATGTACACCACCTCCCTTTCTTTCATTGCCATTATTTTCCTAAACAAGTCAAAGTACCATACTTCTTAATCATATAACAAAAGAAAATTAAGATATAGTATGTATGCTGCTGCTGCTGCTAAGTCGCTTCAGTAGTATCCGACTCTGTGCGACCCCATAGACAGCAGCCCACCAGGCTCCACCGTCCCTGGGATTCTCCAGGCATGAACACTGGAGTGGGTTGCCATTTCCTTCTCCAATGCATAAATGTGAAAAGTGAAAGTGAAGTCGCTCAGTCATGTCCGACTCTTAGTGACCCCATGGACTGCAGCCTACCAGGCTCCTCCTTCCATGGGATTTTCCAGGCAAGAGTACCGGAGTGGGGTGCCATTGCCTTCTCGGATAGTATGTATAGTCAAATGCTAATTTCATGAAGAACATGTGTCAAATTGTTAAAAATAAATATCACTCAATACCAGAATGCAACACTGTACATTTTAACTTACACTTTCCTGAATTTTTAACAGTTTCCTACAATGAATATTTATTGATTTTGTAATAAGAAAAATTCAACAGTAGGTATTATGAAAAACAGAAATCAAATATCCTGATAAAACACTAATATCAAACAAAAATAATCACAACTGTAATACACAATTTCAGATAACTCAAGAAATAGCAATTCTGATGAAATCTCCAATCAAAATAAAAGTAATAAAGGAAGAGGTACACCTAAACCTCTCCTTTGGAGAAAAGCTAAAATAAAAGGGTCTTTAAGGGGTAAGTGTGAAATCCATAGAAGTAAGTGTAGCAGCATGAAAAAAGAATGTAACTGATACTCTCATTATGCCACAGAATGGGAAAGAGGTCAGAGAAGATGATCAATTCAGAAATGGACCTTTGAAAACAGCGAGTCAGGGGCTTCCCTTGTGGTCCAGTGGTTAAGAATCCACCTGCCAATGCAGGGGACAACTGTTCGATCCCTGGTCTGGAAAAATCCCACATACCATGAGGCAACTGCCATGTGTTGCAACTACTGAGTCCATGCACCTAGAGCCCGTGCTCTGCAGTAAGAGAAGCCAGTGCACTGCAACTAGAGAGCAGACCCTGCTCACTGCAACTAGAGAAAGCCCACGCGCAGCAACCAAGATCAAGCACAGTCAAAAATAAATACACAAATAAAACATTTTTTTAAAGAATCAGAAAATAAGTAAATAAAGCAGCAAGTCAAAACAGGGTCATACTTTGAAGACATGAATGCAATGTCTGTCAGAAATGGATGAGGAGTAAGATTAACTGCAGGAGGAAGCTTCTTCCTGGCGCAATCACAGTCACCAGGGAGGGGAGACCTGGGTGGCAACTGAACCTGCCTGCCAGAGACACCTGTTTCCGAGCCTGGCCTCTTACCTCCCAGCACCCCAGCTAAGCTGCTTCCAGGGATCTGGTTCTTTCCAGAGAGTCCCTGCCAAGTTTCATGACCCATGACACCTCTTCCCCTCCCCAGAACAGCAATTTTTAAAGCTCAGAGGGAAGAAGCTGGGAAAGCAGCTAACTGGGCAAATTAGAGTCCTGATTTGTGGCTGGAAGATAAACTGCCAGAAGACAGCTGCCTAAAACCAAGAGTAGTTTACTTGTGACCAGATGTGAGAAACGGGTATGCTTACTGTGCTCAATTGAACACATGCTTGTAAAGTATCTTCTATAGATGAGGTACTTGCCAGGTGCTATAGGGGATATAAAGAAAAATTACTCACCTTCCAAAGGGATAGATGGGCTTCCCTGGTGGTTCAGATGGTAAAGAATCTGCCTGCAATGCAGGAGACCTGGATTCGATCCCTGGATTGGGAAGATCTTCTGGAGAAGGGCATGGCAGTCCTCCAGTATTCTTGCTCTGAGAATCCCCATGGACAGAGGAGCCAGGTGGGCTACAGTCCATGGGGTTGCAAAGAGTTTGATATGACTGAGTGATTAAGCACAAGGGATAAATAGATATAGCACAGAGGAGGAAGATGGGGAGAAATAAAGTCAATAAAAATGCAATGCAATAATGAGAAGAACACTGCCTGTTGGGTGATATGGGCTCTGCAGTCAGAGGAGTGAGTCCAAATCCATAGCTTGTGTGACCTTAAGCAAGTTATTTAACTTCTCTGCATCTTACTTTCTTCATCTGTAAAATAATGATAATAGTCGTATCACCTCATAAGGTTCATAACAAGAATAGTTAAAACACAAAGAGCTTATTAGGACAGTAATTGTGCGTGCTCAGTCACTCAGTCGTGTCTGACTCTATGTGACCACATGAACTGTAGTTGCCAGGCTCCTCTGTCTGTGGAATTTTCCAGGCAAGAAGACTACAGTGGGTTGCCATTTCCTACCCCAGAGAATCTTCCCGACCCAGGGATCAAACCAACATCTCTTGTGTCTCCTGCATTGGCAGACAGATTCTGCCTGCCACATGGGAAGCTCCCCAGGACACCAACTGACATACAATAAAAATAGTTGCTATCATTTTGTGCCTCTATGTGTCAATGTGATACTGAATACTAGAGTGGGTTGCCAGTCCCTTCTCCAGGCGATCTTTCTGACCAGGGATCAAACCCAGGTCTCTTGCATTGCAGGCAGATTCTTTACCAACTGAGCCAACAGGGAAGCCTATTTTATTTATTTCTCATATTAAATAAGGGAGGCATTATTAGCCCTGTTTGTAGATGAGGAGTCTGAGGGTCAGAGAATAATGTAATCTGGATAAGATAAAGAGAGGAGGAACAGAGTTGTGGGTGCAGTCCACATCTGCCTGATCACAAAGCTTCTGATTTTTATTACTACTACTGCCACTATGGGAAAGGAGTACATCAAGGCTGTGTATTGTCACCCTGCTTATTTAACTTATATTCAGAGTACATCATGTGAAATGCTGGGCTGGGTGAATCACAAGCTGGAATCAAGATTACTGATTTCTTATGAAAAATATCAACAACCTCAAATATGCAGATTACACCACACTTATGGCAGAAAGTGAAGAGAAACTAAAGAGCTTCTTGATGAAGGTGAAAGAGAAGAGTGAAAAAGCTGGCTTAAAAGTCAACATTCAAAAAATGAAGGTCATGGCATCTGGTCCCATCACGTCATGGCAAATAGATGGGGAAACAATGGAAACAGCGATGGACTTTATTTTCTGGGGCTCTAAAATCACTGCAGATGGTGACTGCAGCCATGAAATTAAAAGACACCTGCTCCTTGGAAGAAAAGCTTTGACAAACCTAGACAGCGTATTAAAAACCACAGACATTACTTTGCTGACAAAGGTCCATATAGTTAAAGCTATGATTTTTCCAGTAGTCATGTATGGATGTGAGAGTTGGACCATAAAGATAGCTGAATGACAAAGAATTGATGCTTTTGAACTGTGGTGTTGGAGAAGACTCTTGAGAGTCTCTTGGACTGCAAAGAGATCAAACCAGTCAGTCCTAAAGGAAATCAATCCTGAATATTCATTAGAAGGACTGATGCTAAAACTGAAGCTCCAATACTTTGGCCACCTGATGCAAAGAGCAGACTCATTAGAAAAGACCCTAATGCTGGGAAAGACTGAAGTCAGGAAGAGAAGGGGACAACAAAGGACGAGATGGTTGGACAGCATCACTGATTCAACAGACATGAGTTTGATCAAGCTCCAGGAGATGGTGAAGGACAGGGAAGCCTGGCATGCTACAGTCCATGGAGTTACAGAGTCAGACACAACTGGGCGACTGAACAACTGCCACTATAAACAGCAGCAGCCAGCATTTGTTTAGTACTTACCCTACACCAACCTTGGTATGCATAATTGAGATTATGCTCACAAAATGCTATCTGACCCCATTTTAAGAAAAGAGAAGAACGTCTAGGTGTAGAGGCCTGCACCTATGCTAGAAATCACCGGGCTGCTAAGTGGCCAAGACAGGATGTAAATCTGTGTCTGCCCTTTGCCAGTGTCAGAGGGCATCTCCCTGCCCAGTGGTGCTTTACCTGGAAGACTTTGAAAAAAGAGATATTTTGGAGATTCACACATCTAGAAGTTTATGACGAGGCAAATCTGGGATTGGGGACCACAGTAGCATTCTCGTCTTCTGGCTGGAAGTTCTCATAAGTCTGCAAAGGCATGTTTTGTAGTGGATCTTAAATGCCAAGGTGAAAAGTTTATACTCAATTCAGCTAAAAACGGGGAGTCAATTAAGGTTTTCCAGTGAGGTTTTTCAGTAAGTAGTGTTTTGGGAAAATTAATCTGGGAGTAATGAATAGGATGGACTGAAGGGGAAAGAAAAGTGTGGCAGCGACTGACTGGCAAGGAGACTATTCTAAGCCACAAAGCTTACTTTAGTCTTAACACAGCTATATATCAGACACACAGAAAACAAGTCCTTGGAAAAAGACCCACCTGAACACAAGCTGACTTGCAGCCTGCAGAAAAACATTTTAATATTCCACACTGATATCTAATAACGCAAATTAAAATTAGGTTTTTCCTTTTAAAAATTAACAAAAAAAACATGCATTCATGCACAAACATCAATTTTTAAAAAGCAAATTCTGGTACATACCAGGGTACATATTCATATGATTGAAATAATCTAGCATTATTATGAAAAAAAANGATTAAAAAACTGAAATCAAAATTGTGGTAATGAAGTTTTATATTTCTAGGTTTATTATCATTAGCGTGTTAAGCAGTTATAGAAAGTACTCATTTTCAAAAAAGAACTGAGACAAGCACCATAAAGATATTATACCCTTTGAGTAAATAAATCTACTCTTATGATTGTATTCTAGAGATATAGTTGAATGAGAACAGAAAGGCACATGTTTAGAAGACACACAACACAGTGTGTGTGTGTGTGTGTGTATGCATGCCCTAGTCACCCAGTCGTGTCTGACTTTGCCACTCCATGGACTATAGCCCACCAGGCTCCTCTGCCCATGGAATTTTCCAGGCAAGAATACTGGAGGGGCTTGCCATTTCCTTCTCAGGGGATCTATCCAACCCAGAGATCAAATCTGTGTCTCTTGCATCTCCTGCAATGACAGGCAGATTCTTTACCAGCTCAAAACAGGAAACAATCTAATAATCCAGCGTTAGATAACTTTTTGGTAAACTATGATTTATCAACAGAATATTTATAACACTAAATTTCAATAATAAAAATGCTATAGAAATACAAGAAAATGATTGTTATATTTTAAATACATATTCCTGACCACATCAGTATATAGATATTATTTATACCTATATTTAAGACACACATGAAACAAGGCAGATGTCAAAAGTAAAAACAGTAGTTTAATGGTTGTTATGGTCTTTCTTAAAATAAAAACTTCTTATAATAATATTATCCTATTGTCTCTTTATTGTCTTTACTGTTTGTATCAATTTTCTAGTTTCGTTATAGTGGAGGAAACTTTTGTAAGAGAAAGCCACCTCCCATCCCTAAATCTCTCTTCTCCCGTGTGTGGTTCTGCCTAATTAATCTGATTTCTAAGGCAGAACTAACAACGGCCTTTCTTCTCACTCTTCATATTTATATTAACTGGAAAGAACATAAACCACTGTCCCTTCTCAGAATTCTGAGTCCAGGCCTAATCCAGGCAAATCCAGGAGAGGTGCCCCCACCCCCACCCCCACCTTCCTTAATTTTTGGATAGGAGCTCTCTGCTGCTACAAGGACTGGCTTATGACAAAATCCTTCCTATCTCTAAATAAAGTATTTCTCTGTGCTCATAAGTGGAAATGCACTCAGATTCTCCCAAAGAGTTCATTTTATCTGGGACATTAGATAAAGACTGCCTCACAAAGGGAGAATGAGATTCAGGGAAGTGAGTGCTGTAGACGGTTTTTCAGAGAAGTCCGGTTTTTAGAAATAATTTGGGAGGAGTCAGCAGTTATGAGCAGGTTGCAACAGAAACATCTTATTTTAAACAATTTCCCCCAATAAACGACATTCAATTTCAGGTAGGGGGAAGGGTAGTTTTCAAAAAAAATTTTTTTTTCCATGTTTTTTCTGTGCCTTTGCATTCCTAGGTAAAACCCAAAGACAGGTCTGAGATGGACTGATATAGATCCACGTGTTCAACAAGTGTTGCCACTTGTCCATTTAAGATAAAGCCAGTTCTATGGGCCAATTTCCACATCCTCTAGAGTCCAGATCATCTTTGCCTAATGCCCCAAACTGGGATCATTCTTTTCTGTTAGTGCAAATACATTCTTACACACACAAATCCCATGTGTGTGAACCTCGGCCAAGGAACAAGAAGACAGTACTGTTGGGACATCAGGTACATCTCAAAGTGAACTGGTTTCATCTGCAGTCCAGATCCTCCACCCTCCAGTTACCTACCCTGAGAGCTAATAAAAGGAGCATAAACACTCCTCTCACCTGTGGCACATGGGTTCAGGTTGAATGTCAGGATTAGTAGCATAGAACCCACACCTCAGTAGACTCAGTCTCTTAACAAGCAAAACTGAAATTTCAGTTAAGTCTTTGCGGTTTTCTAAATGTTCTCACTCCAAGTATCAGAGCATAAGGAAGCATGATAGGTACATGGTACTTATTGATGTACATCAGAGCGCTGACTTGATGTTCCTGGCCAAGAGTGGAATGGCCTTGCTTGCAGCAGGAAGACCAACAAGGCCAAGACAAAAATGTCCAAGTTTTGATGACTATCTTGAATTCCTTAGGAGTCATGAAATCTAGAGTACAGAGTCGTTCTCTGAGTTTGCTACTGAATTAATTCACTGATCTTTTCGGTGTCTCAGTTTTCTTACTTTTGAAATGGGAATATTAGTATCTATCATTGGAGATGGCAGTGACACCCCACTCCAGTACTCGTCTGGAAAATCCCATGGACGGAGGAGCCTGGAAGGCTGCAGTCCATGGGGTCGCTGAGGGTCGGACACGACTGAGCAACTTCACTTTCACTTTTCACTTTCACGCGTTGGAGAAGGAAATGGCAACCCACTCCAATGTTCTTGCCTGGAGAATCCCAGGGACGGGGGAGCCTGGTGGGCTGCCGTCTATGGGGTCGCACAGAGTCGGACACGACTGAAGTGACTTAGCAGCAGCAGTATCTATTGTGCTTAATTTAGTGTTGTGGAGATAAAATTAGACAACTAAAGTGAAAATGTTCTCAAAGCATGACCATAAGTACGATTATCCAGAAATGTCAAAATCTTATTACGACCTCTTATTTCGTGTATGGTCACCATTGTTTCATGATTTAATAACAGCAAAAGAAGGGGTGGTTTTATTTTCTACTTGTGTCCTTAATGAGTTACTTCTCACTTTGTTTCCCCCTCAAAAAAGAAGAATGTGGGAATAGCTTCTATAGTAAGGTTCCTAAGTTTCAAATAACTAAGCACTACATAAAGTTTTCAATTAAAAAAAAAAAGAGAAAAGCTCCCTCCTCATAATTTTCACTGCCTTAGCCATGTCAGAAACTATGATGGGGGAAACACACTAGAAGTACTTGAATTCCCACCTCGGCTGTAATATCACCAAAGGAACCACGGCCCAAAATGCAGAAAAGACTGAAGAAATACATCCCATACACAATACAAAGCGGGGAGCACTGGAGGGTGGTTTCCCCTTCTCATCACCCTTTATATCACTTACTAAGGATGCTAAAAAAAGTCAGAGAATCGGTCTTGTAAGTAAAAGACATACAGAAAAGCACATAAATAAAAATGGACAGATTCACATACCATAGAACAAACACTCTCACTCAGGCCAAGAAATAGAACACTGTCAACATCCTGAAAGCAACTTCCTAACCGTATACCCCTCTTGATCATATGCCCCCACCTGACCTCCACTCACACTCATGTATCCCAGATGTGTAACAGTGTATTCTGGTACACAAGAGCCGTGCTTTCTCTCGGGCACAGTTCTCAAGTCTGGTCCAACTCCTTCATGGGGAAGGACGTTCTAGTATCCCTGGGGATCTCCAGACCCCTTCAGAGCATCCACAAAATCAAATTATTTTCATAATAATTCTAAGATATTATTTGCATTTTTCACTATTATTTGCATTTTTCACTATTGGAAAAACAGTGAAAAGCTTGGATGGATTCAGGAGGACATGAACAAACACAGTAGCACCAAACTGTACTAGCAGTCATTATTTTCCTGACCTCCACCCACTAAAGCAGAGAAAAATATTAATTCAATTAAATCTCAGCCCTTAAGTATATGCCTTTTTAAAGTTCTGCGTGACTGGGAGAGTACACATAAAGCACTCCTGCCGCATACCAAGGTACGAAGGTTGCCTGGAGAAAGGGCTTGGGCAATTGTTTGCCTTTGAGCTAACAGTAGCCACTTGTTTCATGGGACACCATTCTTACTGAAGGAATGACAGTCAGAAAAACTGTGGTTATTCAGACTTGAATACCTAGCAGACAAGGAAGCCTATTGCTGCAAGAAAAACTGAGTTTTGGTGCCAGTGATAAAATTTGGGCTTTCAAGTGAAAATTAGAATTTTGGAAAACTGTTTATCTGCCACAGTGTGCTTGAGAGCATCTCAATACTTTTCTGATGAGATCAGTAATAAACTTAAAGAATGTGACATTTTAATACTGTATAATGAAATGTGTCAACAATGAAAAGATCTGTATAGCTCAGTGAAACAGTATTTTCCAAATAATCAATGTATGACATTACAAAATTAGGCATGAGTGAAAGATCTACTCAACAGATATGCAAGGTACTAACAGATTTTAAGTAAACTAAACGGTTATTGATATGATTTCAGATTTTACAAATAGTATCCACAATTGTTTGAAAAGCTTATTAAAATATTCCTCTTTTTTCCAGTTACATACCTGTGTGAGGCTATATAGTCTTTGTCTACTTCAACCAAGACAACACATCACAACAGATAAATGCAAAAGCAAATAGGAGACTCCAGCTCTCTTCTATTAAGCTAGCCATTAAATTGGTCTGCACAACTAAAACAATGCCAGTCTTCCCAACAGTTATTCTTTAATTTATCTTTAATTGAAGGATAATTACAATATCATGTTAGTTTCTGCCATACATCAACATGGATCAGCCATAGGTATTTCCACTAATTTTTTTTGCATTATATGAACTACAATAGAATGTAATAGAAACTATCAGAATGCCTAATTTTTTTGCTTTGGAAAACTTTAGTTATTTTTCCTAAACAATGTCATCTTAATACATAATGGCTTTTTTAATGAATAAACAAATATTTAAAATTTTTCTTTATTTACTAATATGGTAGATATCATCAGACATAATCCACATAAACAAAAGTTTTTTGAGGTCCTCAATAATTTTCAAAAGCGTAAAGTGAGATCAGAAGGTTTGAGGAACTACTGCTCTAGGTTATAAATCTAGTAGGAGAAAAACTGCTGGATCACAGTGTATCTTATCTTCACAGTGTATCTTATCTTCAGCTTTACTACAGAATGCCCAAGTTTTTCCTAACATGGTTATACCAGTTTACAGTCCCATCAACAGTTCTTTATATATTTTGAATATGAGTCCTTTGTCTATTATGTGTGTTCTAAATATTTTTCCTAATCTACTATTCCTAGTCTTTTTAGTGAGTAAAAGTTCATCAACAGTTGTCAAATGTATCAGTCTTTTCCTTGATGGTCAGCATTTTTTGTATCTTGTTTATGAAACCGCTCTGTATGTCTAATTTTATATTTTCCAATATATTCTTCTAAATGTTGTATGGGTGCGCACCTCACAGTGAGATTCACGGCACCACATGCTAATCAGCTGTTCCTTAGGATCTCCATGGGCTTCTGCAGGAAGGAACTCTACACCACTCTTCTCTGCATTTTCAAATGTCTCATTAAGGAGTTACTTCTTCTCTACTGCTGTTAAGTTTCCATCTGAATTTCTCAATTCAACTTAAAAGATCAAAGGCTAGGGAATCAAATGTTTCAGTAGAAAGTAAGAAGAGGCCTTAGTTTTTCAACTGACTTCTGGATAAGTAAGATTTCATCCTTCCTTTTACAGTGTTACCATGATCAACAAAGCTGCCTCTCAGGCTGTCACAACAAAGTTTTCAAGAAAGCAGTGTTGATGTTTTAAGAGAGAACTGAAAGTACTTTGGGAAATTTTCTAGGTCCACAGGATTTCAGTATCTCTCAGCAAAAGGTAAGTCCAAAACNGTAAAGTTGTGGGATATAAAATCAACACACAGAAATCCCTTGCATTCCTATACACTAATAATGAGAAAGTAGAAAAAGAAATTAAGGAAACAATTCCATTCACCATTGCAACGAAAAGGATAAAATACTTAGGAATATATCATATATCTACCTAAAGAAACTAAAGACTTATATATAGAAAACTATAAAACGCTGATGAAAGAAATCAAAGAGGACACGGATAGATGGAGAAATATACCATGTTCATGGATCGGAAGAATCAATATAGTGAAAATGAATATACTACTCAAAGCAATCTACAGATTCAATGCAATCCCTATCATGCTACCAGCAGTATTTTTCACAGAACTAGAACAAATAATTTCAAGATTTGTATGGAAATACAAAAAACCTCGAATAGCCAAAGCAATCTTGAATGAACTTTTAATGAGCAGTTTTGCTCCTGGTTTTATGCTACATTTCCCTGCTTTTTTGTATGCCAAGAAATTTTATTACTGGCTGTTGGACACTGTGACTGCTACACTGTTAGAGGCCTGACATTGTTGTCTCTTTTAAAGTGCAGTAAAAAAATTTTGGCAGGCATTTTGATTACTAGCAAATCAAATGGATATTGTTTAGAGCAATTTTAATAGCCTTTAATCTAGGGCTTATTTATCTCTATAGCTGAGGTGTGACCTTTCCAGAATTTTTACTAAAGGCCCCATGTGTCCAACAAAGCCTATCTTCTAATATGGCTAGTTAGAACTTGAATATTTTCCAGATCCATGTGAGTTCTTAGAATGATTCCGCTAAAAGCTCCCTAGTAGTACTCTGCCCAGCCTTTGGGAGCTTCACCCTACTTGTGTGACTCTTAGGTATCAGCAACATACTCAAGCAGACCCCACACAGATTTCCAGAGGTTTTTCTCTGGAGAGCTCTCTCCTTTTGGTAGTCTTCCCTCAAAATTACCCCCACCTCTATCTCAAAAAAAAAAAAAAAAAATCCAATCTCTCCTCAGCTCCACAAGACCACCATGCTTTGCTTAGGTTCCTCCTGCTATATGACAGCTAGAACATGCCTCCAGGCAGAATATGAGGGCAATCATAATGCTCTATTATTCCCTACTTTCACAGCTCCACACTGACTGTTGTCCAGCATCTAAGAATGGATATTTCATATATTTTTTTCTGGTTTTCTAGCTATTTATGGCAAGATGACACAGCTAACACCTGTACACTGTCATGGCCAGAAGTAGATACATCCATGCTTCATATATGGTTCAACACTATTATAAAAACTGCCCACATGTTAAGATATGACAGGAGCTGTAAAACATAAAAAGGGAAACTTTATCATCCCAGTCAATATTTTGCAGGTAAAATAAACATATAAATACATTTCAGAGTTTGACGATTTTTTAAGCTTTAAAGAATGGACTGGAAGAACCAGGAGAGCTGCTAATGTTTTCAATGTCCATAATATGTTCTTACTCCTAAAGCAAACAGGCCAAATCTTCTATATAGTTATGTATTATATTCTATTAGGTAGGCTTCCCTGGTGGTTCAGATGGTAAAGAATCTGCTTGCAGTGTGGGAGATCTGGATTTGATCTCTGGGTTGGGAAGATTCCCCTGGAGAGATAAATGGCAACCCCCTCCAGTATTCTTGCCTAGAGAATCCCATGGACAGAGGAGCCTGGCAGGCCACAGTACATAGGGTCACAATGAGTCACACTAATAGTATTTGATTTTCCTTTCTGACACTGTTATTTACTATAATAAATTAAATAGATTCAATTCAGTTATCAAGTGGTTTCTTCTTTCTTCCCATGATTGTCTGAAGGTTTTTTATATAAGATATAGATCAAAAATTGGAAAGGCTAAACTCAAAATCTTGTTTAAAAGGACTGTACAGACACTCTTATCTTTCTATACACAAAGAACAAACTCATGAAAATGCTTCCTGGTGTAAGCTGACACTGTCATCTCAATCAGACACCAATCCATCTGTATCAGAGGACTGAGGCACAATTTCAAAGACTAAATTTCAGAGTAGAAGCAGATAACTTCATGGAAGCACACTGATAACCCTAAATATAGCAGGACATTACCTATGCCAGATTGAATGAACTGATGAGGTCAACCTAATCATGCTTATTCATTTTGGAATTTTATTGGTACTCTAAAAAAATATTTTATTTTCTAATGAGCATATGAAAAAACCCATTCTCTTTTTTACTTTTAATTCTTACCTTGTGAAAAACATCTCTTTGTATCTTGTTTTCACCATCCCTCAGAATTCAGGTACAAACACTTTTTACTGAGTCTTTATGTCTCATGACTGGAGAAGGTAATGGCACCCCACTCCAGTACTCTTGCCTGGAGAATCCCATGGACAGAGGAGCCTGGTAGGCTGCAGTCCATGGGGTCACTAAGAGTCAGATACGACTGAGCAACTTCCCTTTCACTTTTCACTTTCATGCACTGGAGAAGGAAATGGAAACCCACTCCAGTGTTCTTGCCTGGAGAATCCCAGGGACGGGGGAGCCTGGTGGGCTGCCATCTATGGGGTCACACAGAGTCGGACACAACTGAAGTGACTTAGCAGCAGCAGTAGTATGTCTCATGAAAATGCAGTCATTTGCATGAGCTTAAATAAAAATCTGTCCTTTCACTGGGATATAACTGGAAAAATTTATTGCATAATCAAAGCCATACCTAATGGATGATATTTGAGAATAAATTTCATTTAGTAAGATATGGCAAGCCCCCAGTCCCCACTAAGGACACAGATAAAATTGGTGTTTGGACCAATGCCTACGAGGCTTCCTAGGCAAACTGTCTCAAGTCCACTGTTGTACACTGTCCCAGCATTACAAATAGTAAGAAAGCCACTGACTTTCAAGAAAAGGAGAGAGGAATTTGTCCACATTTGTAACTGTAGAGGTGAAACCTGGCATAAATGAATTTAGTTTGTAAATAATAGTGATAAAAAGACCTCTGGAATAATAGAAACTGCTAAAAATAAAATTCTAGACTCTCTACAAACTTTTGTGATGGAACCTAATTTAAGTGGCCTGAGTAGTTGTCTAATATGATCCGACTCTAGATTTACTAGAGTTAGATCTGACTCTAGAGCTAACAAGGAACCTTATTTGTGTTAAGTGACTTTTAACTACACTGATGTAAGTTAATGAAGCCACATGATGCAAAATCACAATGAGACCAATCTCACTCTATAGAAGTTATTTATGATCCCAAGAGGAGACTTACATTATTCAAAACTTAGCAATAAGGCAAAAGATAATGTTATGGCAACACATTATTTAACAAGCACACCTAAGGGTCATCTGACTCTTAAGGAAATGTACCTCTTTGAATTATTAGGGTCAGACTATGTAAAGTTAGATGGTGACTCGTAGACAACTAATAAAAGTGGAAATGATTTTTGTCCAATAGAGATGTACATGATTTTTTATAAAAAAGATAACTCCAAAAGGATGTCTTCATTGCCATACAGTATATTAATAAGGTAACATACTAGGTTTGTATCCACCTTAACAATGTGATTTCAGCATTTCTTTGTTGCTCTGACTATAGGCACGTTGTTCTTACTTCTTTTAAGTGTCGTTCTGCTTATTTCATTAGTGTGCTAAATAAGATTATAATCTGCTCACTATATGCATGAGAATTGCATTTTTATACTTTTGAGATTTTTTGAGATTGAAGCTTTTGAACTGTGATGCTGGAGAAGGCTCCTGAAAGTCCCTTGGACTGCAAGGAGATCAAATCAGTCAATCTTAAAGGAAATCAACCCTTAATATTCATTGGAAGGACTGATGCTGAAGCTGAAGCTCCAATACTTTGGACACCTAATACAAAGAGATGACTCACTGGAAAAGACCCTGGTGGTGGGAAAGATTGAGGGCAGGAGAAGGGGGCAACAGAGGATGAGATGGTTGGATTGCATCACCGACTCAACAGACATGAGTTTGAGCAACCTCTAGGAGGTGGTGAAGGACAGGAAAGCCTGGTGTGCTGCAGTCCATGAGGTCACAAAAAGTCGGATATGACTTAGTGACTGAATAACTTTTGAGATTTATAACTTTCACAAAAGGATATAAAAATGCTCCACAGAAATGTTGGCTTTACTAGTAAAATAAGAACTCAATCGATCTTCCAGGGACAATTTGCAGAACTTCTGTATCTCTTTTTATTTCATTATTCAGTTCAGTTTAGTTGCTCAGTCATGTCTGACTCTTTGTGACCCTATGGACTGCAGCACACCAGGCTTCCCTGTCCATCACCAACTCCCACAGCTTTCTCAAACTCATGTCCACTGAGTCGGTAATACCATCCAATCATTTCATCCTCTGTCATCCCTTCCTCCTCCTGCCTTCAATCTTTCCCAGCATCTGGGTCTTTTCCAATGAGTCAGTTCTTTGTACCAGGTGGCCAAAGTATTGGAGTTTCAGCTTCATCATCAGTCCTTGCAATGAATATTCATGACTACTGGAAAAACCACACATGACTACTAGAACAACCATTATAGATCACACTAATTTTCACAAGCAATCTCAAGAATAATAACTATACTAACAAATTGAAGTTGTGCCCAACTCCTTGCAATCCCATGGACTGTAGCCTGCCAGGCTCCTCTGTCCGTGAGATTTTCCAGGCGAGAATACTGGAGTGGGTTGCCATTTCCTTCTCAAGGCGATCTTCCTGACCCAGGGATTGAACTTGAGTCTCCTGCACTGCAGGCAGACTCTTTACCACTGAATCACCAAGCAAGCCCCTGAACAGATCAGCTGATCTTCCAGGGACAATTCCCAGAACTTCTATATCTATTTTTATTTCACTATAGATAAAACTATTTAATTTTCACAAGTAATCTCAAGAATAATAACTTTACTGTCAAATAATCAACTTACCACCACCATCAATTCATAACTATACCCAACCAATAAAGAGCACCCAGAAAAACCTTCACAAATGAAAGAATTTCTTTGCTCTGAAAAATTATCCAGTCTTACAAACCTTTTAAATAATGTGCCAACACCACTTTGACTACTTCTGACCACATAGCATGCAAGCAAAGAAAGCTCTACAAACAAACCTAAAAATAAATCCCCCTAGATAATCATATCTGAAGTCAAGGTTTCAAAATACTCTTCAGTAACCAGACTAAAGGCATAACTAAACACTGCAAACATACTACCCAGATAAAACAAAACTATTAATCCTAAAACATATAGATAACATTACTAAAATAACAATCCAATCCCATCGCTTATGTTAAGTAAGACTTTTACAAACCATACATTACACAACAAATATTTTAACAGCCTTCTCATTTGGAATACATATTTGTCAAAACATTACCTATGGCTATCAGGGCTTCCATAGGCGGCACTAGTGATAAAGAACCCATCTGCTGAAGCAGGAGATTTAAGAGATGTGGGTTTGAACCCTGGGTAGGGAAGATTCCCTGAGGAGGAAATGGCAACCCACGCCAGTATTCTTGCCTAAGGGACTTTCATGGAGGTCCAGTCATTGAATCTGCTTTCCAATGCATAGTATTCTTGACTGGAAAATCCCATTGGCAGAGGAGCCTAGAGGGCTACAGTCCAGAGGGTCACAAAGAGTCGGATATAAATGAAGCAACTTAGCACATGGCTAATTAAACCAATACAATTAAACCAATAATGGAGCCTCTCTAGTATGTATATTTCTATTTATTCGTATATGATGAGACATATGCAGAGCCTACATACACATAGAAACCTGGAATATCAGATGTATTCCTTTATTTCTCACATGGAAACAGCTTTTATAGGCTACGTACTCATATGAAAATAATTATTCTGAGTTGATACAATCATTACAAGTCAATGTTCAGCTATCCCTTACAGTAACACATCTTAAAAGAAAGAATTTCAAATGGATAAGTATCTCTTTATGTAAGTCTTTACTTTTCACTTTCAACATGAAAAAGGATCAAATCGGTCTTCAGGATTAACATCAAATGTAAATAAATTCCATTCCACCTAGTACATAATCAAAAGTCCCTGAAGATTTATTTTCCTAATTATACAACTACCTGATAGGAGAGCCATTATCACAGCTGACTTCTAACTATTGTAGCTCTGCTGCCATAGGTGCTAGCAATATGAGTGCCTGCTGTCTGTTCTGCTCAGACGTTTGTTGTCAAAATCAGACTGAAAATGAGTATATCTGATTGGTGAAACCTAGGTCACACGGATTCCCTGTAGACATGATAACCTGGAAAATGTAAGTTGCTTTTTCTTTACCTATTTTCAGAAGGCAGGCTTGACTTTTATCACATGTAAATCTGACTTCCTATTCAGAATAATTCTAAATTCTCTAACTTATTATTGAAACACTGCCAGGAATCAAACTCAGGTCTCCCACATTGCAGGCAGATTCTTTACCATTTGAGCCACTAGGGAAGCCCCAAGTTCAAGAAATTCTTGGATTAAAAGTAAATAAATGACAAGAATAAGTTTAAAGCTTGTTTTCAGAATTTCCAGCAGCAATTAGATCAACTACATTACTGGAATAACATTCCTGCAAATTCTAACTATAGTCATGCTACCAACCTGAGATGAAACTGTGGCACACTTGCCTATCCTCATCTAAAGGCTTTATCTCCAGGAGCAGCACATGACCTCATACAGAAGAGGGAGTTCAAAACAGGTTTCTTGAAGTGGAGAACATGTCTTACCGGAGCATGTGAAAACCATTTGCCTGCATTCAGAGTTGACAGGAAATCCCAATCAAATAAGGATGGGTGTGTCAAAGAAGCATTTGGCAGGACCTCCTTGATATTGGTTGTTCTTCTCAGGTCAGAGTCATGCATGAGAAAAGGCACATGATCATAACTGCAGGCAGAGGGGGAGAAGGGTGGAACAGGTGGATAGGCTGAATTTAGCCACCCTGGCAAACAGGGTTCTCAGAAAGCCTATCAAGCTCACAAGTCTTACTAGGTTCCTTACTCCCTCCCTTATCTTAGCAGAGGATTAAGTACAGGAATTTATACTTTGATATGAACATTTTTCTGCCCAAGGAAGGAATCTTTTGTAATGTACAATAAGCCTATTGTGCTGTGCTTAGTTGCTCAGTCGTGTCTGACTCTTTGTGAAACCATGGACTGGATCCTGCCAGGCTCCTCTGTCTAGGGGGATTCTCCAGGCAAGAATATTGGAGTGACTTGCCATGCCCTCCTCCAGGGGATCTTCCTGACCCAGGGATCAAACCTGGGTTTCCTGCACTGCAGGCTGACTACCGTCTGAGCTACCAGGAAAGCTCCATTAAGTCCATTAGCTATGGTGAAAGAGTAGCCTTCCTATTAAGGGAATTTATGTATCTAGAAAACAATATGTAGAGTAGTCATCTGAGAGTAAGGTAAGTGAGAAGTGAATGCGGCAAGGTCCTAAAGTCCCTAGGACCATACTAAATAGGCACCTACACAATCTTCCTATGTTTTTTCTGACTCATTTCCCAACTGGCAACTGCCCTGAGTATTTCTGGTCCTAGATTCTCATATCAGGTGGCATCATCAGAAAAGTTTATTATCTGAAAACTTCTGTTATCAACTATTTGCCTTGAAGAATATGTTTTTATGAAAATCTCTCTTTCTTTATGATTAAAATATACATGATGAGAACTCTGTAATGATCATTAAGGAGTAACAGGATTGAGACCTAGTCCCCTGCCCATAAACAACTAGAAAAATGGACAAACAAGAGAAATTGACTTTTGTAGGAAGTGGACAATGGGGAGCAGAGTACAGTTATTTCTGAGAAAAGGCAAACAAATGAAATAGGCTTTACTATTACCCAAGCTTCCTTCTTGCAGGTAAATAGTGGAATTTGGCATGGGACAAGGCAGGCATGCATGATAAGTCGACTCAAGTTGGGTCTCACTCACTGCAACCCTATGAACTATAGCCTAGCAGGCTCCTCTGTCCATGGGATTCTCCAGGCAAAAATATTAGAATGGGTCGCCATGCTCTCCTCCAGGGGATCTTCCTGACTCAGGGATCAAACCTGAGCTCATACGTCTCCTGCATTGTCAGGCAGGTTCTTTACCACTAGCACCACCAGGGAAGCCCATGGAGCAAGGCGGGGAGCATCTAAAAAGTACCCAGCCACTTATTGAAATGAGAAGAAGATAAGATTAAGGAGAGGTCAAGAAAGCTAGAATTTATTGGCTAGAGTCCCATAGGCAATGGAGGTATGCAAAAAGAAAGCATTCTGGAGAAATATGTACAAGGATCCCTTGAAATATGGTTAAATGTCAATTTGTAAATGTACAGAGTAAAACTCTTATGAAGTTTGTCAAGAATAAGAAAAGGAAAATAATGAGAAAGTTCTAAGACAAT
The DNA here is from genome assembly GCA_006410935.1 of Redunca redunca. Taxonomy (NCBI): domain Eukaryota; kingdom Metazoa; phylum Chordata; class Mammalia; order Artiodactyla; family Bovidae; genus Redunca; species Redunca redunca. The sequence continues at coordinate 75,113 of SJYQ01006386.1, forward strand.
TTACAGAGCTCACAAAGGGATGTAACTCATTCAAGCTCTATCAGTGGCATGACCTCAGTAATAACAAGGATACATCTTTGAGATGGGAATAATTCAGAACTAGAATTACTTTAGAATCTCCATAAAATAACTTAAAAACAATCCTCCAAAGGATCAAACTAATCTCTAAGTAACCTGTCTGCTAGAATAAGCACAAAATTCTTTAAATGGAATACAAAAAAATATACCACCCAGAATGGTAAAGTCACAATGTCTGGCTTATAACCAAAATTTACCAGACATGTAATGAAGTATAAAAATGGGCTGGTGCACTGAGATGACCCAGAGGGATGGTATGGGGAGGGAAGTGAGAGGGGGGTTCAGTATTGGGAACATGTGTACACCCGTGGCAGATTCATGTTGATGTATGGCAAAACCAATACAATATTGTAAAGTAATTAGCCTCCAATTAAAAGAAATAAATTTTTTTTTAATGTAACCATAACCTAGAGAAATTACCCAGTAAAGACAAACTTGGAAATGACAGAGGTGACAGAATTCGTAAACAAGAATATTAAATCATGATAAAAAATAAGACGATGTATGTAACATATGCAAAGGAACACATGAACATATGAAGATATAACTCTAAGAGTCGAAAAAGAAATAAATGGAAATTCTAGAGAAAAAAATAACTGAAATGAAAACTTCACTAAATGAATTTAACAGCATATTTAATATTACAGATGATGTAAAGATCAGTGAATTTGGAGGTGCAGCAGTAGAATCTATCCAAATGAACTGTAAGACAATATAAAGCAGTATTATATACATGTAGTTGCAGTCCTAAAAGAGGGGAGGAACAGAAAAAATCTGAGGAAGTAATAGTAAAAATTTCAAAAATTTATAAAAGTTAGGCATCAACAGATCCAACAACACTGATGAATACCAAGAAAAGTAAATATAGGAGTGCACATACCGCACACTATATGCATGTGTATGACTGGTGAAAAATTGATGAGGAAAAGAAAATTGTAAAAGTAGCCACAGGGAAAGAAAATACATATTTAGATAGAAATAAAGATAAGTATATAGCAGACTTTTCAACAAAAAATATGAGATATGGAAAACAATGGAACAATGTATTTTAAATGATGAAGGAAGAAAACAACTATCAACTTAAAATTCATCAAAAATGAAAGGAAGAAGAGATGATGCTGGAAAGATGACAGAGTACAAAGCATCAGGAATCTGTCTCCCTACCTAGACAACAACTGCATTCGAAGACTGTCTGATGTAATTCTCTTGGAAGTCTGGAGTACATGAAAGGTGTTCAACTTCCATGGGAAAACTCAGATGTAAACTGGGGTTAATTTCAGTCAATTCCAACTCTTAGCACAATAGCAGCTACTCATTACCCACCCCTATTCACATGGCAAACAACTGTGGACAGGTTCTGGGAGTAACTTGCACAGCAGCTGGTGAGTGCCAAGGTGGTAAAAAAAAAATCCTCTATTCCAAATATAGGGTTTCTCTGCTCTGGTCACTGGTTACTTCTTGTCACAAAAGAGCAGAGATAAGACTGTTGTTGCACCTTCTTCCGCTGTTGCAAAGCCCTAGCCCTCTAACAGAAGTGCCTTTCACAAGATTTAAAGGGCAGCACCCTTTTCAATGCTCATTTATGTTTCTCCTTTTCTCCTATTGTAAATCAGCCATTAAACAGTAGCTTTATATTAAAGTGATCTATATTAAAAACTTAAAATATTAAAAATATCTGTACATACAAATGGAGAAAGCAACGGCAATCCACTCCAGTACTCTTGCCTGGAAAATCCCATGGACAGAGGAGCCTGGTAGGCTGCAGTCCATGGGGTCACAAAGAGTCAGACATGACTGAGTGACTTCACTTTCACTTTTCACTTTCATGCATTGGAGAAGGAAATGGCAACCCACTCTAGTGTTCTTGCCTGGAGAATCCCAGGGACGGTAAAGCCTGGTGGGTTGCCATCTATGGGGCCGCACAGTGTCAGACATGACTGAAGTGACTTACAGCAGTAGCAGCAGCAGGGCATACAAAGAGAAATTAGAAAGTGACCATACATGGCCAAGGGAAGATGAGAAAAACCTAAAAAAATACTCAAGTTTACACCTCAGGCTGATCCACGGCACAGAGACATCTAATAAAAAGTAAAACAACAACAACAACAAAACCCAACAAACCCAAAGGAAGGGGGAGAATCTAATTTCCAGTATTACCATACTACTCATCTCAAATGCCCAGTTTTTAACCAAAAAAAAAATCACAAGACTGACAAAAACAAAGTATGGCCCATTCAAAGGAAAAAAATCAACAAGAACTGTCCCTGAAAAAAAGCTAATGGTAGATATACTAGATAAAAATTTTAAAACAATCATATTAAAGACACTAAAAGAACTAAAGAAAGATGTGGATAAACTCAACAAAATAATGTATGAATAAAATGGAACTATTAATAGAGATTTCTTAAATCTGAAAAATAAACCAAAAAATTATAGAGCTAAAAAGTACAACAATTAAAATGAAAAACTGACTACAGGGATTCAAAGGCAGATTTAAACAGGCAAAAGGAAGACTCACTGAACTAAAAGATAAGACAATACAATTTATTGAATATGAGAATTAAAAAAGATTATGTAAGAGCTAACAGACTCTAAAGGATACCCCAACATCAAAGCCAGACAAACATACTACAAGAAAATAAAATTATATACAATATCTCTTATGAACTCTGATATTAAAAAAAAACCTCAATAAAATAGCAAATAGAACTCAGCATTGCATTAAAAGGATTATATGTGAGATTTA
>SJYQ01006386.1:77947-91327 GCA_006410935.1 Redunca redunca
TTTAGTCCCCAAATCCAAGAATGTTATTGAAATGCATCAGTGTAATAAACCACATTAAAAGAATGAAAGAGAAAAAAACACACAATATTTTAAGTGATACTGAAAAGGAATTTGACAACATTCAACACCCTTTAATGATAAACATTCTCATCAAGCTAAAAATAGAAAGAAACTACACCAAAGTGATAAAAGACATATATGAAAAAGCCATGGCAAACACCATCACCATGGTGATAACAAAAAGCTTTTCCTCTAAAATTAAGAACAAGGTAAGGAAGTGTGCTTTTGGCACTTCTACTCAAAGTGACGCTAAAAGTTCTAGCCAGAGCAATTGAGCAACACAGAGAAATAAAATGGATCCAGGTTAGAGCGAAAGAAGCTAAAATTACTTCTGTTTTCATATGGTATTATCTTATATGCTGCCTTCATGGATCATGGTCTTGTCATTGGTGAAGGGGCCTGCATAACTTCAATGAAGCTATGAGCCATACCATGCCATGCCACCCAAGACAAATGAATCACTGCCGACAGTTCTGACAAAATGCAGTCCACTGAGAAGGGAATGGCAAACTACACCAATACTCTTGCCTCAAGAACCCCATGAACATTAACGGTAATGAAAGGCAAAATGATATGACACTGCAGATGAGCCCCCCGGTCAGAAGGTGTCCAATATGCTACAGGAGAAGAGCAGAGGGCAGTTACTAATAGCTCCAGAAAGAATGAAGCTCCTGGGTTAAAGTGGAAAGGACGCTCAGTTGTCGATGTGTCTGGAGGTGAAAATAAAGTCTGATGCTGCAAAGAATAATACAGCATAGGAACCTGGAATGTTAGGTCCATGAATCAAGGTAAATTGGATGTGGTCAAACAGGAGATGGCAAGAGTGAACACTGACACCTTAGGAATCAGTGAACTAAAATGGACAGGAATGGGCAAATTTAATTCAGATGACCATTATATTTACCACTCTGGGCAAGAATACCTTAGAAGAAATGGAGTAGCCCTCACAGTCAACAAAAGAGTCTGAAATGCAGTACTTGGGGGCAATCTCAAAAAAACAGAATGATCACAGTTCATTTCCAAGGTAAACCATTCAATATCACAGAAATCCAAGTCTACACCCCAACTACTAATGCCAAAAGAACTAAAGTTGACCAGTTCTATGAAGACCTTCAAGACCTTCTAAAACTAACATCAAAAAAAGATGTCCTTTTCATCACAAGGGATTGGAATGCAAAAATAGGAAGTCAAGAGACACATGGAGTAACAGGCAAGTTTTGCTTTGGAATACAAATTGAAGCAGAACAAAGGCTAACAGAGTTTTGCCAAGAGAACACTCTGGTCATAGTAAAACCCTCTTCCAACAACACAAAAGATGACTACACATAGACATCACCTACAGGTCAATACTAAAATCAAGATTGCTTATATTCTTTGCACACAAAGATGGAGAAGCTTTAGACACTCAGCACAAACAAGACCTGGAGCTGACTGTGGATCAGGTTATCAGCTCCTTATTGAAAACTCCAGGCTTAAATTGAAGAAAGAAGGGAAAACCTCTAGGCCATTCAGGTATGACCTAAATCAAATCCCTTATGACTGACTATACAGTGGAGGTGATGAACAGATTCAAGGGATTAGATCTGGTAGACAGAGTGCCTGAAGAACTATGGACAGAGGTTTGTAACACTGTACAGGAGGCAGAGACTAAAACCATACCAAAAATAAAGAAATGCAAGAAGGCAAAGTGGTTGTCTGAGGAAGCTTTACAAATAACTGAGAAAAGAAGAGACGTGAAAAGCAAGGTAGGAAGGGAAAGATAAACCCAACTGAATGCAGAGTTCAAGAAAATAGCAAGAAGAGATAAGAAGGTCTTCTTTATGAACAAGGAGAAGAACTGTAGAGAAACACAACAGAATGGGAAAGATTAGAGATCTCATCAAGAAAATTGGAGATACCAAGGGAACATTTCATGCAAAGAAAGTGAAGTCTCTCAGTCATGCCCAATTCTTTGTGACCCCATGGACAGTAGCCTGCACCAAGCTCCTCTGTCCATGGGATTTTTAAGGCAAGAGTACTGGAGTGGGTTGCCATTTCCTTCTCCAGGGAATCTTCCCAACCCAGGGATCAAACCCAGGTCTCTTGCATTGTAGACAGACGCTTTACTGTCTGACCCACCATAGAAGTCCAATATTTCATGCAAGGACGGGCACAATAAAGAACAGAAATGTGAGCACCTTGCGGAAGCAGAAGAGATTAAGAAGAGGTGGCAAGAATACACAGAAGAACTATACAAAAAAAGATCTTAATGACTGGGATAACTATGATGGTTTCAGACATTCTGGAGTGTGAAGTCAAATGTGTCTTAGGAAGCATCACTATGAACAAAGATAGTGGAGGTGATGGAATTCCAGTTGAGCTATTTCAAATCCTAAAAGATGATGCTGTGAAAGTGCTGCACTCAATACGCCAGCAAATTTGGAAAACTCAGCAGTGGCCACAGGACTGGAAAAGGTCACTTTTCATTCCAAACTCAAAGAAAAGCAGTGTCAAAGAATGTTCAAACTCCCTGAAAAATTGCACTCATTTTGCATGCTAGTAAGGTTATGCTCAAAATCCTTCAAACTAAGCTTCAGTAGTACATGAACCAAGAACTTCCAGATGTACAAGGTGGGTTTATAAAAGGCAGAGGAACCAGAGATCAAATTGCCAACATTTGTTGGATCATAAAGAAAGCAAGGCAATTCCAGAAAAATATCTGCTTCATTGAAAAAGCCTTTGACTGTGTGGATCAGAACAAATTGTGAAAAATTCTTAAGAGATGGGAATACCAGACCATCTTACCTGTGGCCTGAGAAACTTGTATGTGGGTCAAGAAGCAACAGTTTGAGCCTTATATATAAAACAACTGACTGGTTCAAAATTGGGAATAGAATAAGACAAGACTATATACTGGCACCCTGTTTCACTTATATGCAGAGCATATCATGCAAAATGCAGAGGTGGATGTATCACAAGCTGGAATCAAGACTGCTGCAAAAAATATCAACTACCTCAGATGTGAAGATGATACCACCCTTATGGCAGAAAGCAAAGAGGAACTAAAGAGCCTCTTGATGAAGATGAAAGAGGAGAGTGAAAAAGCTGGCTTAAAACTCAACATTCAAAAAACAAGATCATGGCATCTGGGCCCATCACTTCATGGCAAATAGAAGAGGAAAAACTGGAAACAGTGGCAGACTTTATTTTCTTGGCCTCCAAAATCACTGCAGTGACTTCAGCCAAGAAATTAAAAGATGCTTGCCCCTGGAAGGAAACCGATAACAAACCTAGACAGTGTATTAAAAAGCAGACATTACTTTGCTGACAAAGGTCTGTATAGTCAAAGCTACGGTTTTTCCAGTAGTCACGTACAGATGTGAGAGTTGAACCATAAAGAAGTTTGAGTGCCAAAGAATTGATGTTTTCAAACTACAGTGCTAGAGAAGACTCTTGAGAGTCCCTTTGATTGTAAGAAAATCAAACCAGTCAATCCTAGAGGAAATCAACCCTGAATATTGACTGGAAGGACTAATGCTGAAGCTGAAACCCCAATACTTTGGCCACTTGATACAAAGAGCCGACTCACTGGAAAAAACCCTGATGCTGGGAAAGACTGAAGGCAAAAAGAGAAGAGGGCAGCAGAGATGAGATGATTAGATACCATCACCGACTCAATGCACATGAATTTGAGCAAACTCTGGGAGATAGTAAAGGATAGGGAAGCCTGGCGAGCTGCTGTCTGCAGGATCACAAAGAATCAGACATGACAATGACTGAACAACAAAAACTCTTACATGCAGAAAAGCCTAAAATTTCCATAACAAAAAGAAACAGAATGAATAAATTTTACAAAACAGCAATACCAAGGAAACAGCCAAAAATCAGCTGCATTTCTATACACTAAGAACGAAGAATCTGTGTACAGGTTCATGAAATAACTTGCAAAGTATGGTAAGGCTCAGGGTGTCAAAGAGATCCAATACTCCAAATATAACCACTAATTACAGAAATTAAAAAAATGATTTCATTTAAAATGACATCAAAAAGAATAAAATACTTAAGAGAATGAACTTAAACAAAGGAGGCGAAAGATTCATGCAATGAAAATGAGAAAATATTTCTAAAAGAAGTGGAGGAAGGCACAGATAAATGTAAATACATCCTATGTTTATGGATTGAAAAAATTAACATTGTTAATATGTTACTATTAACCAAAGCAATGAGAAGATTCATGCAATTCCTATCAAAATCTCAGTGATTCCCCCCTAGTTTTATTGAAATCTACTTTACATACAGCACTGTAAAAGAATAAGGCATACAACATAATTATTTGACTTACATCCATCACGATATGATTATACTAGGTTTAGTGAACATCCATCATCTCATTCAGATACAATATTGATGATGTTGTTGTTTAGTCACTAAATCATGTTCAACTCTTTTGCAGCCCCACGGACTATAGCCCGCCAGGCTCCTCTCAGTCCATAGAATTTCCAAGGCAGGAATACTGGAGTGGGTGACCATTTCCTTCTCCAGGGGATCTTCCCAACCCAAGGATCAAACCCATGTCTCCTGCATTGGCAGGTGGCTTCTTTATCACTGAGCCATCGAAGAAACACTAGATACAACATTAAGAAATTAAAAAATATTTTCCTTAATTATCTTTAGCATGTTACATATTACATCCCTATATTTATTTGTCTTGTAACTGAAAGACTGTACTTCATCTCATTTTACCAATTTCACCCACTCCTGTCTCTGAGTCACAAATCTAGTCACCATCTCTAGTCACAAATCTGACCTCTTTTTCTACGAGTTTGTTTGGTTTTTGTTTGCTTGCTTGCTTTCGAAGTATAATTGAAGAATAACTGAACTACAACTATATTAATTCTCAGTGCACTACACAGTAATTTGATATTTCTGAACATTTAACAATGATCACCATTAAGCCTAGTTGTCATCTGTCACCAAAGATATTACATGATTATATTCCCCACACTGTGCATTTCATATCTGTGATTCATTTATTTTGTAACTGAAAGCTTGTACCTCTTAAGGTCCTTCACCCATTTCTCTCCTCTCCACAAACCTCATCCCTTCTGGCAACCATCTGTTTGTTCTCTGCATCTATAACTACCTCTGTTTCTATTTGGTTATGTTTGTTCATTTGTTTTAGATTTGACATATAAATGAAATTTTACAGTACTTGTCATTCTCTGACTTATTTCACTTGGCATAATATCTCTAGGTACAAATGTGTTGTCACAAATGGCTAGTTTCATTCTGTTTATGGCTGAGAAATACTGCATATTTACATACATTATTTCTTCTTTATCTAATCACCTATTGATGGGTACTTAGGTTGCTTCCTTATCTTGAATGTTGTACATAATGCTACTACAGTGAACACAGTGGGGCATATATCTTTTCAAACTGGTGTTTTCATTTTCTTCAGATATACAACTAGAAGTGGAATTGCTAGAATATATGGTATTTATATGTTTAATTTATTTAGGAACTTCCATATTGTTCTCCACAGTACCTGTACCAATTTACATTCTCATCAACAGTACACAAGAGTTCCTTTCTCTCCACATCCTTGCCAATATTTATAATTTGTTATCTTTTTGTTAGTAGCCATTCTGACATGTGTGAGGGGATATCTCACTGTGGTTTTGATTTGCATTTCCCTATTGATTACTGATATAGAGCATCTTTCCATATGTCTGTTGGCCACATGAATGTCTCCTTTAAAAAAATGTCTATTCAGGTCCTTGGTCCATTTTTTAATTGGTTGTTTCTTTGATGCTGACTTGTATGAGTTCTTTATATACATTAAGATATTAATCACTTATCAGATATGTCATTTGCAAATATCTTCTCCCTTTCAGTACACAGCTTTTTCAATTTGTTGAGCTTCCTTCACTGAGAAAGAGCTTTTTTCAATTCATGTTGTCTCATTTATTTTTGTTTCTGTTTCCTTAGCCTAACAAAACAGACCTCCTTCAAAATTCTAAGACTTAAGTCAAAGAGTACATTACCAGTGTTTTCTTCTGCAAGTTTATGTTTTATGATCTTACACATAGACTAATTCATTTTGAGTTTATTTTGTATATGGTGTGAGAAAGTGGTACAGTTTTCCCAACACCATTTTTTGAAGAGTCTTTCCTTTCCCCCATTGCATATTTTAGTCTCCATGGATATATATTAACTGCCCATGTAACTATGGACTCATTTCTGGGCTCTCTATTGTGTTCCACTGATTTATGTGTGTTTTTGTGCCTATATCATCTTGTTTTGATTACTGTAGCTCTACAGTATACTTTGAAGGAAGTCTTCTATCTTAAGACTGTTTTGGGTACTCAGAGGTTTTCTAAGTTCCCATAAAAATTTTGCAATTATTTGTTCTAGATCTGTGAAAAATTCCATTGACATTTTAATAGAGATTGCACTGAATCTGTAGATTTCATCTGGTTAGTATGGTCATTTTAACAATATTAATTCTTCTAGTCCATGAGCATGGTGTATCTTTCTATACTTCTCCATCATCTGCAGTTTCATTTATTGTGTCTTGCAGTTTTCAAAGTACAGACGTTTTAGCTCCTTAGTAAGATTTCTTTGCAGGTATTCTCTTTTTGATGTCATTGTGAATGGGATTATTTTATCTTTTTGATAGTTCTTTTAGTATATAGAAATGCAATATATTTCTGTGCATTAATTCCATAGCCTGAGACTTTACCAAATTCATTAATGAGTCATTGATATGTCCATAGCAATCTCTTATGCTCCTTTCTATTTTTGTGCTGTTTGTTGTTAAGTTTCCCTTATTCATTTCTAACTTTATTGATTTGCTGCTGCTGCTGCTAAGTCGCTTCAGTCGTGTCCAACTCTGTGCAACCCCATAGACTGCAGCCCACCAGGCTCCACCATCCCTGTGATTCTCCAGGCAAGAACACTGGAGTGGGTTACCATTTCCTTCTCCAATGCATGAAAGTGAAAAGTGAAAGTGAAGTCACTGAGTCATGTCCAACTCTCAGTGACCCCATGGACTGCAGCCTATCAAGCTTCTCTGTCCATGGGAGTTTCCAGGCAAGAGTACTGGAGTAGGGTGCCATTGCCTTCTCTGTTATTGATATAGGTCTCATTTTTTTTTCTTGAAGAGTTAGGCTAAAGGTTTAACAATCTTGCATCTCTTTTCAAAGAATCAGTTCATACTTTCAGTGATCATTTCCGTTACTTTATAATGTCTCTTTTAATTATTTCTGCTCTCAGTTTTATGAAATCCCTTATGATTATACAGTGGAAGTGAGAAATAGATTTAAGGGCCTAGATCTGATAGACAGAGTGCCTGATGAACTATGGAATGAGGTTGGTGACACTGTACAGGAGACAGGGATCAAGACCATCCCCATGGAAAATAAATGCAAAAAAGCAAAATGGCTGTCTAGGGAGGCCTTACAAAGAGCTGTGAAAAGAAGAGAAGCAAAAAGCAAAGGAGAAAAGGAAAGATATAAGCATCTGAATGCAGAGTTCCAAAGAATAGCACGGAGAGATAAGAAGGCCTTCTTCAGCAATCAATGCAAAGAAATAGAGGAAAACAACAGAATGGGAAAGACTAGAGATCTCTTCAAGAAAATTAGAGATACCAAGGCAACATTTCATGCAAAGATGGGCTCGATAAAGGACAGAAATGGTCTGGACCTAACAGAAGCAGAAGATATTAAGAAAAGATGGAAAGAATACACAGAAGGGTACAAAAAAGATCTTCACGACCCAGATAATCACGATGGTGTGATCACTCATCTAGACCAGACATCGTGGAATGTGAACTCAAGTGGGCCTTAGAAAGCATCACGATGAACAAAGCTAGTGGAGGTGATGGAATTCCAGTTCAGCTCTTTCAAATCCTGAAAGATGATGCTGTGAAAGTGCTGCACTCAATATGCCAGCATATTTGGAAAACTCAGCAGTGGCCACAGGACTGGAAAAGGTCAGTTTTCATTCCAATCCCAAAGAAAGGCAGTGACAAAGAATGCTCAAACTACTGCACAATTACACTCATCCAAAGAAAGGCAGTGACAAAGAATGCTCAAACTACTGCACAATTACACTCATCTCACATGCTAGTAAAGTAATGTTCAAAATTCTCCAAGCCAGGCTTCAGCAATACATGAACCATGAACTTCCTCATGTTCAAGCTGGTTTTAGAAAAGGCAGAGGAACCAGAGATCAAATTGCCAACACCTGCTGGATCATGGAAAAAGCAAGAGAGTTCCAGAAAAGCATCTATTTCTCCTTTACTGACTATGTCAAAGCTTTTGACTGTGTGGATCACAACAAACTGTGGAAAATTATGAAAGAGATGGGAATACCAGACCACCTAACCTGCCACTTGAGAAATCTGTATGCAGGCCAGGAAGCAACAGTTAGAACTGGACATGGAACAACAGACTGGTTCCAAATAGAAAAAGGAGTGTGTCAAGGCTGTATATTGTCACCCTGCTTATTTAACTTATATGCAGAGTACATCATGAGAAATGCTGGACTGGAAGAAACACAAGCTGGAATCAAGATTGCCGAGAGAAATATCAATAACCTCAGATATGCAGATGACACCACCCTTATGGCAGAACGTGAAGAGGAACTAAAAAGCCTCTTGATGAAAGTAAAACAGGAGAGTGAAAAAGTTGACTTAAAGCTCAACATTCAGAAAGNCCACCTCGTGAAGAGTTGACTCATTGGGAAAGACTTAGAAGCTGGGAGGGATTGGGGGCATGAGGAGAAGGGGACAACAGAGGATGAGATGGCTGGATGGCATCACTGACTCGATGGACGTGAGTCTGAGTGAACTCCAGGAGTTGGTGATGGACAGGGAGGCCTGGCATGCTGCGATTCATGGGGTTGCAAAGAGTCGGACACGACTGAGCAACCGAACTGAACTGAACTTTTGAGTTTTGTTTGATCTTCTTTTTCTAATTATTTTAGATGTAAGGTTATGTTATTTTTGTTTCCTAAGGTTGGCTTGTAGTACCACAAACTTCTGTCTTAAAACTGCTTTTGCTGCATTGCATTAATTTTAGATCACTGTTTTTTCATTATGCTTCCAGGTATTATTTTTTTTTCTTTGATTTCTTCAGTGACTCATTGGTTGTTTAGTATCATTCTTCAGCCTCCACCTGTTTGTATGTTTTCCAGGTTTTTTTCCTTCTAATTTATTTATAAGCTTATAGCACTGTGGATGAGAGAGAGATCTGATATAATTTCAGTTTGCTTAAACTTACTGAGGCCTTTTTTATGGCCTAGCATGTAATCTGTCCTGGAGAATGTTTGATTTGCATTTGAAAAGAAGAGGTATGCTGCTGCTTTTTAATGAAATTTAATGGAATGTGATGCTGCTTATATATTTAGATACATTATATATATATAGCTAAAATGGGAGACCACTGTGATCTTAGGAGACAAATGCTGCCATTACTTTTAATATTTGGATGATAAATTCCTGTTGTAAATGCAATGGTAAGTGGTTTGAAGGGGCAGTCTGTAGGAAAATCAATTGTTAAAAAGAATATGCCACCTTCATACAGACTGTCATTAGGTGCCATAATTGCAGCTTGCCAAGGAAATGTATCTGCACCAAATGGACCTGAAAAAACACTGCTGAAGGCTCATGGGCGAAATCATTAAGTTCCTTATTAATCTGTTTCAACACCACAGTCTGGGCTTTTCATCTGGCTTCTCAATATCTTGGTGTGTACTCAAAGGTGTGGCCAACCAGCCGATTATCCTAGTGACTGGGAAGGATTGCCTCACTGTCCCAAATTAGCTCTGCCAGACATAAGTGCAGAAGGGCTAGGACCTTTCTCAAGCCACTGTTGGCCTTCGCCCCATGCAGTAATCGGTCCTTCCTGGCCCTACAGGGCTCACAAGCACAACACAGCCACAAGATGTCTGGCCTGACATCATATTTTACACCTTCTTATTTTGTGCATCCCTTAACTACTTATTGTGGATATAGATGACTCTTACTTTTACCTTGCAACCTTCCTACTAGCTTTATAAGTGAATGATCTTCTACCTTTACTGTGTATTTGCCTTTACCAATGAACTTTTTCCTTTCAAATTTTTCATATTTCTAGTTGTGGCTTTTTCCATTTAGAGCAGTCCCTTTAACATTTCTGGTAAAGCTGGTTTCATGGAGCTGAATTCTTTTTAGCCTTCAGTTCAATTCATTTACTCAGTTGTGTCTGACTCTTTGTGACCCCATGGACTACAGCACACCAGGCTTCCCTGTCCAACACCAACTCCAGGAGCTTACTCACATTCATGTCCACTGAGTCAGTGAGGCCATCCAACTATGTCATCCTCTGTTGTCCCCTTCTCCTCCCGTCTTCAATCTTTCCCAGCATTAGGTTCTTTCCCAATGAGTCAGTTCTTCACATCAGGTGGCCAAAGAACTGGAGTTTCAGCATCCAATGAATATTCAGGACTGATTTCCTTTATGATTGACTGGTTGGATCAAACTTTATTTCACCTTCGAATGTGAGTGAGAAGCTTGTAGAGCATTCCTGGTTATAGATTTTTTCCTGTTTATTATTTTAAATAATTGACCTTCATGGCCCCCGTGGTTTCTGCCAAAAACTCGGCTCAGAATCTTATAGGAATTCCTTTGTACATAACTTTTTGTTTTTCCCTTGCTGCTTTTAAGATTTTCCCTTTAACTTTTGCCATTTCAATTACAATTTGTCTTGGTGTGAACTTCTTTGGGTTTGAGCTGTTCAGTATTCTCTGTCCTTCTTTGACTTGGATGTCTGTTTCCTTTTCAAGGTTAGGAAAGTTTTCAGCTATTATGTCTTCAAATATATTCTCCGCACACCTTCTCTCTCCTCTTTCTGCTGCTGCTACTTGCTGTTTAATCACTAAACCATGTCTGACTCTTTGCTACCCCAGGAACTATAGCTTGTCAGTCTCCTCTATCCATGGGATTTCCCAGGCAAGAATACTGGAATAGGCTGTCATTTCTTTCTTAAGGGCTTCTCATTATGAGACCCCCCCCCCCCCCAAATGTGAATGTTAGTATGCTTAAGGTTGTATCAGAAGTCTCTGATTGTTGTTCAGTCACCAAGTCATGGCCAGTTTGTCATGACTCCATGGACTGCAACATGCCAGGCTTCCCTGTACCTCATCATCTCCTGGAGTTTGCCCAAGTTCATGTCAATTGCATCGGTGATGCCATCCAACCCTCTCAACCTCTATCACTCTCTTCTCCTTCTGCCTTTAAGCTTTCCCAGCATCAGGGTCTTTTCCAATGAGTCAGCTCTTTGCATCAGGTGGCCAAAGTATTGGAGCTTCAGCTTCAGTATCAGTCCTTCCAATGAATATTCAGGGTTGATTTTCTTTAGGATTGACTGGTTTGATCTCCTGGCCAGTCTAAGGGACTCTCAAGAGTCTTCTCTAGCACCACTGCTGCCAGTGTCTATGTGTCCATGATGAGTTTCAACTACCTCCTGTCTCTCCAGACAGTTCTCAAAGATCATCAAGTGAGTCTGACCAGAGATTCTTTCAAATCACTGTTTCTTCCCTGAATCTCACGAGTGTGTGAATGTTTGTATTTTCTATTTAAGTATGGAGTCTCTATTTCCCACAGCCCTCTGGCTCTCCCAAAAGTAAACCCTACTCACCCAAAGTGAAATGCTCTTGGGGCTCATCTTCCCAGTGCAAGACCTCTGAGGTGGGAATCCCAATGTAAGGCTCAAACTCCTCACTCCTTGGGAAGAACCTCTGTGATAATACTTATATTCGCATTTGTGGCTCACCTACCCTGGGGTATAAAGTCTTAACTATACCGAATCACTGCCCCTCCTACCTGTCTCACTGTGGTTCCTTCCTTATATCTTTATTTGTAGAAAATCTTTTCTGCTAGTCTTCAGGTCCTTCTCATGGATAGTTTCTCTGTAAGTAGTGGCAGTTCTGGTGTGCCCATGGTAGCAGACAAGCTCATGGTTATCCTACTCTCTTATTATCTTGGCCTCCAATGACATTTTTTGAAGAAAGAAAAAGTCATCCTAAAATTCATATGGAATCACGAAGGATCCCAAACCAAAACAATCTTAAAAAAGAAAAACAAAACTAGAGTACTAACACTTCTTGATTAAAAACTTATTACAAACCTACAGTAATCAAAACAGTAGGGTACTGGAATAAAGACAAACAGACAAGGAACAGAACACAATCCAGACATAAACCCTTGCATATATGGTCAAATGACTTTTGGCAAGGGTGGTAAGCCCATTCAACAGAGAGAAAAAAAAACAATATTTTCAACAAATGGTGCTGGATATTCACATGAAAAGAATAAAACTGGACCATTGCCTAACATCATATACAAAAACTCAAAACGGATCAAAGAACTAAATGTAAAAACTAAAACAATGTATCTCTTAGTAGAAAATATAGGGGAAAATATATTTGGCAATGATTTGACAATGATTTCTTGGATATGAAAATAAAGATACAGGCAACAAAAATGTAAATAAACTAATTGGCCTTCATGAATATTTTAACATTTTGTGCATCAAAAGACAATATCAATAGAGTAAAAAAACAACCTACAGAATGGGAAAATATTTGCAAGTTAAATATCTGATAAGTGATTAATATCCAGTATATAGAGAGAACTTCTAAAACTCAACAGAAAAAAATACAACCCTAGAAAAGAATCTGAAAAAGGACGAGAGAGAGAGACAGATCTGAATCACTTTGCTATACACCTGAAACTAACACAGCAATATAAATCAACTGTATTTCAATTTTTAATGAAGTTCAGTAAACTAAAAAACAAAAAAATTCAAAAATGAGCAAAGGACTTGAATAGACATTTCTCCAAAGATTATAAATAGATAGTGAGTACAGGAAAATATGGTCAACATCACTTATCACTAGGGAAATGCAAATCAAAATTATAATGAAATATCATACTTCATATCCATTAGATGGCTCCTACCAAAAGAACATAAAACAACAACTGTTGGCAAAGATGTGGAGAAATTAGAAGACTTCTACACTGTAAGTGGGGACATACAATGATGCAACTACCGTGGAAAACTCTAGGACAGTCCTTCAAAAAATTAAAAAGAGAATTATCATTGTAACCCAGCAATTCCCTTTCTGGACATATACCCCAAAGAACTGAAAGCAGTCTCAAATAGATATGTATACACCCATGTTCAAAGCAGCATTATTAACTATAACTAAAATGTAAAACCAACCCAAGTGTCAAAACTGATGAAAGCAAAATGCAAGTGTGTATATATATATATATATATATATATATATATA